>JASDQU010103643.1:279923-292122 GCA_032191745.1 Picea mariana
TATATCCTAATAAATCATCAAACAAAGACATCAATACTAAGCCCATCACCTACTATGGAAAAAGGAGAAGTCTTTTATAAAAATTCCTTTAAATGTTTTCCATTTCCATGTCTCACCTTTTTCCTCATATACCTTGTACCATTTATATTTCATATCTTCTAATATTGTATTTGGGAACATATGTGGTCATAACATCTCATCACAATGTCCAATTAGATGAGTGTATTCTCTAATATTATTCTAAAAAACAAGCTTATTGATAAGAAATATTTGACATTATCCTTGGGGATAGCCTCAATACTCCAACATACCCTCTCTCTAGAGTCATATATTTACATCCACTATTCATATAGCTTAGTGTTCAAATTATAACCCATAGATATTAAGGACCCTTAATCCACCTCTTCTATGAAATTGGGTTTAATATTCTCCTCATTTTCATTTAGGGCCCGATACAACTCCTTAATTCCATATTATTCTTCCCACTATTTTGACCAAGGTTTACCTTCATCAAGGTATAGAGGTATGATAATTCTTCTTCCATTTCCTTTGAGATTTATCCTATCCTTCTCTATAGATATAGTTTCTTTCATTTTTCTTCCCCAAGGTCTTCCCACAAGGTCTTAATACACCATACTTTCTTCAACTAGGTTGATTGTTTCTTGAATTATACCCTAAATTTAGATTCTTGGGCCAATGGGCCATGATCAAGGCCTTGATATATGACATGGGTCCTCTAAAAGGAATAGTTTTCATAAAATTGGAATATGGGTGCCATTAGGGGAGGAAAATAAGGTCTGTGGCCCATAAATGAATCTTATATCTCTTATTGGACATGAAATATTCCTTAAACCACCAAAAAACCCTAAATAAAGTACATTTTTCCTTAAGTGGGATATGGGTAACATTTCAGAGGTTTTGCAACAAGATATGGGTCTTGGGCCACTGGCTCAAAAATAAGCTTCTAGGGCCCTTTTCCTTAAACTAGGTCTAAAGCCACCACACAAACATGGATCATTGGCCTCTTGGTTGGATATGGTAATGATTGAGATATTTTTCATACCATGCATGGATCTCAAGGCCGCAACCATAGTTGATGAAGGAAAACAAGGGATATAGAATATAAATTAATATTTTAGGGTTCATAATCCATTAATGACACCTTGAACCACCACACAAACCCTCATATGGAATCTTTGTACTCCAAATGAGATATAGGAAACATTTGAAAGTTTTAGACACAAAATATGGGTCTTAGGACTGTGACCATGATCATGGAAGAAAATAAATGGTATTAAGGCTTAAATAAAACATTTAATATTCATGATCAATGAATGGGTCCTTGAATCACTACACATTCCCATTAAAAGGGATATTGGCCTCCATTTGGGATATGGGTTCCATTAGGGATTTTTGTATAGCAAGGATGCATATTGCGGTATTAACCATGGTAAGGGGAGGGAAAAAATGGAATCAAGTATTGTATACATATTTTAAGGATCTTATCCTTGAGAAAGTCTTTAAGGTTCCATGTAAACCCTATAAAATGGATCTTTGATCTTCGAGTGGGATATGGGCACCTATAGGAGGTTTTGCATACTAGGTATGGATCTTGGGGTCTTCACCATGGACAAAGGAAGAAAAAATGGACATATGACCTAAACGAAGCTTCTTGGGCTCATGAGACAAAATGATGTCTTAAACAACTACACATTCCCTTGAGAGGGGATATTTATAATCCATGATTTGGGATACATACACCATTAGGAGACTGTATTCATAGGTGATGTGTATTGATGACTTAACCATAGCCATATGGAAACCATTATAAGGGTTTGATTATTGAATTACCAAGTTGAGTTGATGTCGTAGAAGATTCAATTCACCCACCACAAATGTCATGCATCAACCTCACATAGTGAGTAGTGAATGGGGCCAACGTTGAAATTTCTTCAAACTGTGCATGTATGTGTTGAAATTTGACATGGTTATACTAGACACATGCCTTAATGGTATGGGAGGGTTTCAAGAATCAAGGATGTATGATGTCCCCACATAATATTTGAGATCATCCATGTTTGGATCAACGTTCATAATGGATGTGTCATTGTCATCATTAGTCATTTAGATATGTATAAAATTTGTTGGAACTCTCTTGAAATGTCATGAAACTTCCAATTCACCCACCATAAATGTCATGCACCGACCCCACATAGTGAGCAGTGAATGGGGCCAACATTGGAATTTATTCAATATGTTCCTGTATGCATCAAAATTTGACATGGTTAGACTAGACACATGCCTTGACATTATGGGAGGGTCTCAAGACTCAAGGATGTATGATGTCCCCACATAATATTTTAGATCATCCACATTTGCATCAATGTTCATCATGCATGTCTCATTGCCAATTTTTGTCATTCCCTTCTATAGAATTGTTGTCAGAACTATCTTTAAATTTGACATGGAACTTCAAATACAACCATCACAAATTTCTTCCACCGATCCGACACAATGAGCAATGAATGGGGCCAACATTGAAATGTTTTCAATCTATTCCTGTATGCATCGAAATTTGACATGGTTAGAATAGATAGTTTCCTTGAAGGTATGGGAGGGTTTCGATACTTAAGGATGTTTTATGTCCCCGCATAATACTTAAGGAGGGTTTTATTATTGAATTACTAATTTGAGTTGATGTCGCAGGAGCTTCAATTCACCCACCACAAATGTTATGCACCGACCCTGCATAGTGAGCAGTGAATGGGGCCAACATTGAAATTTCTTCAATATGTGCCTGTATGCATCAAAATTTGACATGGTTAGACTAGACACATGCCTTGACGATATGGGATGGTTTCAAGACTCAAGGATGCATGATGTACCCACATAATCTTTGAGATCGTCCACATTTGCATCAATGTTCATCATGCACCTCTCATTGTCATGATTTGTCATTCCCTTCTATAGAATCGTTGTCAGAACTATCTTGAAAATTGACATGGAGCATATTTGTTGGAACTCTCTTGAAATGTTATGGCACTTCCAATACACCCATCACCAATGTCATCTTGCATCAACCTCACATAGTGAGCAGTGAATGGGGCCAACGTTGAAATTTCTTCAAACAGTGCATGTATACGTCGAAATTCGACATGGTTAGACTAGACACATGCCTTGATGGTATGGGAGGGTCTCAAGACTGAAGGATGTCTTATGACCCCATAATATTTTATTTCATCCATGTTTTCATAAACATTCATAATGGATGTCTCATTGTCATCATTCGTCATTTACATATGTATAATCTTTGTTGGAACTCCCTTGAAATTCCATGGAACTTCCAATTCACCCCCCATAAATGTCATGCACCGACCCCACATAGTGAGCAATGAATGGGGCCAACATTGAAATTTATTCAATATCTTCTTGTATGCATGAAAATTTGACATGGTTAGACTAGACACATGCCTTGATAGTATGGGAGGGTCTCAAGACTCAAAGATGTATGATGTCCCCACATAATATTTGATATCATCTACATTTTCATCAACGTTCATCATGCATGTCTCATTGCCAATGTTTGTCATTCCCTTCTATAGAATTGTTGTCGAAACTATCTTGAAATTTGACATGGAACTTCAAATAGACCCATCACAAATTTATTCCAACGACCCCGCATAGTGAGCAGTGAATGGGGCCAACGTTGAAATGTTTTCAAACTGTGCCTGTATGCATCAAAATTTTACATGGTTAGACTAGATAGTTTCCTTGAAGGTATGGGAGGGTTTCGATACTTAAGGATGTTTGATGTCCCTGCATAATATTTGAGATCATCCATGTTTTCATCAACAATAAATATAATGGATGTCTCATTGTCATCATTCTTCATTTCCCTCTATACAATCCTTTTCGGAACTGTCTTGAAATGTCATGGAACTTCCAATACACCTATCACAGATATCATCTTGCAACAACCCCTGTATGCATTGAAATTTGACATGGTTAGACTGGACACATGCCTTGACGATATGGGAGGGTTTCAATACTCAAGGATGTATGATGTCCCCACATAATCTTTGAGATCATCCACATTTGCATCAACGTTCATCATGATGCACCTCTCATTGTCATCATTCAGCATTGTCTTCTATGGAATCATTGTCAGAACTATATTGAAATTTGACATGAAACTTCCCTTCTATATAATTGTTGTTGGAACTATCTTGAAATTAGACATGGAACATACTATCCATGTCAAATTTCGGTGCATGTCAAATGTGAACAGAATATCCATGTCAAATTTCAGTGCATACAGAAACATTTTGAAAAAATTTCAATGTTGGCCCCATTCACAGGTCACTATTTCCCATCATGTACTCCCCTAGTACAATGTATTTTAATATTTGTTTCCTTTAAAATTTGACTAATCAGAAGATTAAAATGAAATGAGTACGAGATGAGACATTATATAGAGTGGGTGTGTGAGTGATGTTTGAGTATAAAAATGAATGAATGAAATTCTCTTGGTTTTGAGAATAATTTATTCTCTACTAAACAAGGCCAACCATGTGAAGGTGGAAGCTCATATGGCCCCTCTCCCCTCTCACATCGCTCTCAATTCCCCAATACCTAATATATAAAATAGAAAAGAAACAAAATAAACATAGTAATCATGCATAGAAACTACCAAAACAAAAATGAAATAAAACTTAGAACATGTAATTAACCCATATAAAAAATTATTTAAAGAGAATAATTCATACAAATTAAAATATCTAGTTATGTACCTCATTGACTAACGCAACATTTGTATCATCCTTCTTCTATATCTTCTTCTTGATCATCCAACTCGACATCTGTATCAACATCCGGTTTAGAAACAATATTGAAAGGATTTATGATATCATCATCATCATCAATGTCATTTTCGATCATATCTTCATCGATATCATCATTAAGAACTGGTGCATTGTCTCCTACGCTTGGTTCATCTTCTTTGTCTTCTTCATCTGTCGACCCATATTTTTCCTGCTCTAGCTCTACATCATCTTCTTTTTCAATATCATTTTCCTCATATACAATATACTTTACCGGCCTTCCTCTTGGATCATATCTAACAACAAAATACCAATCCCTCTTACCTAGAACCTTTGAGTAAAAGACTTGTTCACATTGACTTGGAAAAACACAACGTTCATTTGTTTTTTCAAAAACTATTTTTTAATCATCGAATATCCATTGACATGTTATATAACAATTATTTCCTCATCATGTTTATGCAACCATAACCTATACTATTTGACATCGAATAAAAATAATTTGAAGGAATTAAAGTCACACTCAATTATATCATTCAAAAACCCATAGTATCTATTTTCATATTCTCGAGGATGTTTGTCACTCCTAGAGGAAACATTAGTGACCTGGAATACTACAATTATCCTACTATCAGAATATTTTTTGGTTTCATCCAACTGTTTGATGCAAAATTTACGACCATTGCACCACATAGCCTTGTGGTATTTCAACTGCAATATGCTAGACATGTAAAAGATGCATTGTCAAATAATAATAAACAAATTTATATAACTTGGAAAGTATAATATGAAAAAAACACACCTACAGTCACATTCATATAATATAAAATAACTGAATAAAATGGGTGAATTTTCTTTCCTTTCCATCTTTCAAACAATATGCTAAATATATTTCCCTCTATGTAACATTGGAATCTCCATTACGATGAGCTTCTCTAACCAATTCAAACACTTATTTCCATGATAAACTACCACCATGATGTTCTTTATATATATCAATCGATACCTTCATCCAGTCAAGATTGTTTGCAATGTATAAATGCAGTGCATCCCAATCCTGAGCAACTGACCGATAAAAAAATCACGATTCACCAATATTAAATATTAGTTATAAGAATGGTAAATATTAATAAATTATGAAAGAATAAATATTAAATGAGTATGATCATATACACAAAAAAATGCAAAATTTATATTTATTAAAAATATCCACCATTTAATTACCTCTCACTTTCTTCATTGTACCTTTCCCCAATAGTTGCTCCCTTTCAAATTTTTTGATGGATTTCACATCCCAAATGCAATTCACTGGATTGACAACTTGCACTGCTAATTTAGGAAGATATTGACTAATATACAGCATGCATTCATATACCATATTTCCCTCCACCATAGAACCCTCGGGACGTGCTCTTTTTCTAACCAAAGTCTTCAATGATTTCAAGTGCCTCTCCACCCTCCACACTGACCTTGTGTGTACAGGTCCACATATTTCAATCTTCTAAACTTGGTGTATGTGGTAGTGTTCTTCTGCATTGAAAAATGTTGGAGGTAGATACTTCTACATTTCACACATTAACCGAGGAATTTCTCTCTTCCAATAATTTATATCATCTTCATGGATTTGTTTCAATGATAACCATCTATAGAACATGATGCAAGAAAATAACATGTTTCAACAAAACATATAAATACATATTACATTACAAGTAAAACACATGTCATTAAGTACAACACAAAATTAATTTTTTTTTTGCATATATATTGCAACTACTTACCTCATGTATTTTCCAAGATCATATATAACTTGTTTGACGTTGTTTTCAAAGTTGTTTGGGAGAGATAGAGGTAGAACATACTGTAACAATAAAAACAAATCGTTACTTGTTCAAAACTAGACAAAAAAATAAAAATATCAAAAAATGTATACAACCAATATATAAATATGAATACTAAAATGATTAATTACCTTAATGAAGGTATGCCAATCATGTGTTTTTACCCCACCAAAATCACCTTTCTTTGTTAAGATATTCTTTATGTTTGAACAAAAACCTGTGGGAAATTTAATTTTTTCAATGACCTATTTTACACCATTTCTTTGTTTCTTTGTTAATAACCATGGAAGGTTATTTTGGTCTCCATCGTTAGTTGACTGGATCACACTTTTCATTGCATGATTTCCTTCCTGAATGCCATTACAAAATTTGACAATCTTTTCTTTATGCCTCCTGCCATCTATGATTCGCTATAATGTTTCTATCACATTGTTCCTGATATGCATTGTATCAAATAAATGAACTATTTTTAGGTCCTTATAGTAAGGCAACCTCATGAATTGAGTGGGATAACATTTCATTCCTCATGGAAGCCCATTATTACTACCTTCACGACGACGACATTGATGAAGCATAAAAAAAATCAGAACACTATTTATCAAATGCAGTAAAATAAAATGAATAATTAAAATAAAATTTCTAAACATGATTCCATTTATGATACATAAACAAAATCTGTACCTCGAGGATTAATTCTTTCATATGCCAACTTCCATAGGCGAGGTGTCATTCTTTGCGGTTTTAGTCTAGTCTCTTGTTTCCCATTGAAAATATCTTTTTCTGTAGTACGATACTTATGGTTCTTAGAGAGGAAGTGTCTATACTCATCAAACACCTCATTTCCTAAAATTTTTGACCGAAGAGATTTCATCTTAGGACCACAAACTGGACATGTAAATTCACCCTTTGTTTGAAGACCTGCAACAAATGGATTAATGTGAATTATTAATATATATATATATATATATATATATATATATATATATATACAAAATGATTATTTAAAGAAAATGCATGATATATTCAATTAATTATATACTATTCAAGTGTGCAATATGGAACTTTACATACCACAAAAATGTGTTAGTCCTGGGGAATCATGAATTGCCCATAAAAGTATTCCATGACATTGAAATCTCTTCTGCCCAATTGGTTTACAGATGTCATACATAGTGATGCCCTCCCATAACTTTAGTAGCTTGTTGATAAGAGGCTCAATATACACATTCATATCTTTAACTTTGTACTTACCTAATTTTTTGAAATTACATGAAATTACTACCATGGTATGTATATATATGTACATAAATAAATAAAAGATGTTATGCAAAAAATGAGAAAAACAAAATATTTAATTTTGAAAAATTAATGTAAAAAAATACCTGGAATAATCATTTTCAACATTATGTGCTCCCTCTTTATTGGCATCCAAGGAGGAATGTTATTATTGATAAAAAAATAGGCCACACTGAGTAAACAGATCAAAGCTCTCCAAATGGATTAACACTGTCAGTTTCCAATGAAAGCCTAACATAACGAGGTTCATCTATAAATTTTCGCCATTTTGCAGAAATTTCCTTAAATGCATAACCATGTGCAGGCATTCGAAGAATTCCATATTCAATTCTCTTTCATGCATGGTAATCCATAAACTGTGCTATGATTTGGCACATGAACAGTCACTGCAAACGTGGAGTTATGGGAATATGTTGAAGAACCTTTCGAGGGATCATTTTTGTTACTTGATTGGTTCGATATCTATTGATACCACATATTGAGCATTCTATTTTCGACACATGTTGTCCATAATATATAATATGATCATCCATACATTCATCTATACTTTGATACTCCATTCCAATGTATTTCATAATGGCATGTAAATATCGATATGTGCCAGGTAAAATATTTGACGAGGGTAACAAAAATTAAGCTAACAATATAAAACATAAAAAATAAATAGTTAATGTAAAGAATAGTAATTGTAAATATTGCATTTTTATTTTACACATTAATTAACACTAAAATAAATGGGGAAAAGTCAACCTTTATGTAGATGTGAAGAAACATATTACATACCTTAGGATTTGTGTCATACAAGTGTTCGACAAATGATTCGTAACTTTCAAGTTCACCAACAACAATGTAGTGGAGAGAATATTTTCTCTTAACCCTTTATAAAGTTSTTTATTTTCCTTTTCAATAAGAGGTTCATCATAAATACCATCACTATTGTCCCCATGATCCTCATTTGGATGACCAAATATGTCTTGGATCATTTGATTTGTCCCATCATCTTGAACTATGTTATTATTTTCATCTACTTCCATGGGATCATTAACTTGATCTTCATTATTTGCTTCATGTTCTTCATCTTGTACTACAACATCATTTCTGCTACTACTTGGTGCTTTGTGCATAAAGTTAGGGGGAAAATCTAACTTTATAATTACAAACAATCATGAAAAATTAGTTCATGTATAAAACAATATAAAAGTTTGAGAATACAATAAATATTAAAACAAATAATGAATGTATATATTGATAATTACCATGGGACGATATTCATTTGATGCCTCATCCATGTGCCCATATTTTCTACAATGTGTTTTAGCTATTGTTATTAAAACTCTTTTGGGACGTCTAGTACAACAATTTTTGCAAGGGAAATAACATTTACCGTCACCCTTTTCACCTTCTTTAATTCTTTTCCTAGCTCTAATTTTTTCTGACATTCTTCCCCACAGACATATACTAAAAAAATACATGTTTTTTGTTCTCCAATAAGACCCGCTTAAACCCTTTTTGAAGTGTCAGTGTTATATCAAACTTGTCTCAACATTCGTAAAATGCAACATATTTATAGATTTTATAACGTCGCAAGCCCGAAGATAGTTGAACAAGTCAAAGTTGACTTGGTTAAATACTAGGTGACCATTGGGAGGGGGAAAACCTAGTTTCCATAATGTTGCAAGTGCGATGACTATTTTACCGACATCGCAATTGAGACAAAACCCAATGGTGTCGCAATAACAAAATCTTCCTACCTTTGTCGAAATAGCGACATGTGTTCATATTATGTCGCACTTGCGACGTTATCGAGAAATATGGAGAAAAAAATTTAAAATTTCCTTTATTTTTCGACAGTATGGCCAATTTTGTCCATAACATCACAAATAGAACGTCGAAATCTTTCCAATACATACTAGTGTCTAATATTTCAGTGCGCAACTTTGTTTCATCTCTCTCGAATTGCACCCGTTTAAGTGTCATATCCTATCTCTTACTTGCTTCGTTAGCCAATTGTAAACTTGTACCATCTATGTGGGACCTTGACTAATGATCCAGGTGGATATTGGTGGCCACCCACCTATTCCAAATTCCAATTGGCTTATTTTCAAATTTTTCATGTTAGTACATCTTTCTGTACTTCCAGGGCCATTTTAGTGCTCTAAAATGTGTTTTCTTGGCTTGCCACAGTAAAACTATAAACCAACTCAAAGTTTGATGGCATCATGTGTATTTCTCGAAAATACCGTTCCAATGGGCTATCACACGCCTAAAACGAAGATCGTATGCAAAAGTTACGACCCTGAGAAGTTAATGTACTAACTTACACCAACATGGCCCACATGACTTTTGGTGATTCATCTCCTAGGGTTAGGTTTTTGGATGTCTAGATTTTTGGCATTCATTTTTATCATAAGAAGGCCTTCACAACCTCATTGTAATCATCTTCTTGCGAATGAGTGTAGCCATCACATCTCTTTTGTAACAACCCTAGTTAAATAACTAATTGTCAAAGTTAAATAATTGTTTAAGGTTTATTAAGTTTAATTAATTACATAATTAATTGTCCTAATGTATATTACATAATTAATTATCATTTAATAATAATAATAATTAATTAATTGATTAATTATTTATTGTTTAGTGCATATTAATTAATTAACTCATTAAATATTTGGGTAATGAATTAAAGTTTAATAATTTTTAATTTATTAAAAGAAAACATAATGTATTGAAGGAGGGAACCATTAAGGAGAAGGGGATAAGGTGGTTGGTATTGAATGGAGGGATAAGGTGGATCACATTAAATGGAGGGATAAGGTGGATGGCATTGAATGAAGGGAGGAGGTGGTGAATGGGAGGAGGATATGAGGGGGCAGAAGCATTCGAGAGAGGGGACTTTTGGATTTTGGGGGTAGGGAGAATTATTTGATATTAGGAGACTATTACAGATGAGCATCTATTGTAGGGAGTTTTGGGATCGAGGGCCAGGAATCCTTATAGAATCCTGGAGCTAGGGAGCTAGATAGGCTCTGTTCCTAGCTGGCAAGGAGGAAAGATTTGGTTTTGGGCAAAGTTTGGGCAGAGAAACTTGGCCAGAGTTTGGGCAGAGCAGCGAGGACAGACGGAGTTGGGGAAACAACATCACTGAGAGGTATTTATGTCATTATCGTTATGATGGTTCAGTATTTTACTAAGCTGTGTATGTTTTTTTTTAATATATGATTTGCATTTCATGTTGCTCAATTATAATTTGTTGAACCATGAATTGTTAGTTTGTTAGCTTGTTGAATATAGAACCGTAAAAGAAGTTATAAATATCAATGTTATGTATCAATTAATTTATTAAGTTTTAGCTTCTATTAGCAATGATCTTACACATGGTATCAGAGCCCTGGTTTAAAAACTTGGACCAGGGCCTACCCACCTACCTGCATATAAGAAGGAAAGTTTAGGAATGGAACTGCTCCAACCCAAAAATTTAAAAACAACCCCTAAAATAGTTATATTGAAACCCTGAATAAACTGTATAGGGTAATTATATATTGAAAGCAACAACCCTGGGAAAAAGGGGCCCTGGAACCCTTTAATTAGATATAAATCTGAGCTCAAGCTCCAAGCTCCACCTCCACCTAACCTGCAAGCCAAGCACACAAGTTTTTTTTTTAACACATATATAAATATAAAAAAATATAAAAAATATACATACTGAAAATTTTAATGCAGATATAGACATAAATATAAAATAAGGGTATGCATTCCATTATTCTATCACTATGGCCTTGCAAGATTCAACTAGAATATATGTTATATTTGCTATATAAGTTCACAAACCAGATAAGTGAGACAACGCAGAGTTTCCGCCAAGAAATAACCTCCTACCACCACCAAGGTAAACAATTGCAATATTAGTTATATGCCATTATAGAATAAAATTAAACTCAAGGCATCACATATACACCATTTGTTGTTAATGAGAAATAATGATAGTACAAGGTAACAAGTTATGAGATTTCAATGAACAAGCCTACAATTAGAATAAGTAAGAAATTTGGAAACCCTAGCATTGAAAAATGTCCATAATTGAGGTTTAGAGTGAAAAAAAAAAAAAAAAAAAATTTAGCCCACAGGCTATTTACCAAAGAAACAACATACAAACCAGCACCTGCAACCACATGGAAGCCAAGCACCTGCAATCAACACAACGCAGGTTAACATCAACCAGAACACACAACATAAGCTATAGCCTAG
>JASDQU010103643.1:292142-311990 GCA_032191745.1 Picea mariana
TCCTGGTTAGCTTTCCTACTTGGCAGGGTTTACACATTGAATCTTGGGGCTTTGATATTCTCGGAAGATCTTTTACTGCCTTGAGATTTTTGAGTTTGATTAAGTGGTCAAAGTTTATATGTCCAAGTCTCCTATACGATAACCAACTTTCATCATGTTTTCTTAGATGACACTCTTCTCTATTTTCTTTCAGCACATATACATTATTTTCTGTCCTTATTCATTTGGCCACCACTTGTCCTGAGTTTACAGACTTTATCTTGTAGTCCTTGGACATGAAAACCACTTCACATCCTCTGTCACACATTTGACTTACACTGAGCAGATTATGTTTCAGCCCATTTACAAGTAGAACATCTTGGGCTTTTCCTTTTCCATTACTTAAACTCACCATCCCTTTACCCTTTATTTTACCTGGAGCATCATTTCCAAAGGTTACGCTTACTGATTTTATTTCACTTAGAGATAGAAACTTACCTTTGTCTCCCGTCATATGTTTGGAGCATCCACTGTCCATATACTAAGGGTTCGTTTTTCTTTGAGTTGAAAACACTAATCCACACTTGTCACTTTCTTTGTTCTTCCACTACTTGACATTTTTAGCAGGGGAATTCAAATCTGGTTCATAGTTCCTTAATTGACAGTCAATAGATTTATGTCTATAGTTATGACAGATGTAGCATTCAATCTCATTGTTCAATATGTCAAAATTATTGTTGTAGCATTGTCTACTTATTGACTATTGATTATTTCTTGACCTTCTTAGTTGCATGTCTCTAAACTTAATTTGGCAATTTTCAATCTATGAAGGTTTGTTACTTGGTTGTATCATTCTTTGTCGTGGCAAGTATTTATTCCTTTGAAACCTTAATTGCTCATGTCTAAGTCTTAAGGAACAATTTACAGCTTTGTGACCAAAGTTAGAATAGTAGAAACAATAGCCGTAGAAAAATTCTTTATACCAGGAAAATGGTTGTCTTCTTTGAGAAAATCGATTTCTTCCATGCTGATGACATCTTTCAGTAGGGAGGGAACTATTTCTTTGTTCTACAGATTCATTCCTAGCACCTTTTCCTTTACTCATCCCGGGCAGCTAGTTGTCTTCCTTTGTTTTTGCAGGTTTGTTGTTATCGTTGGTTGTAGATTTTACAAACTTGATGGGTTCTTCATTTCTTGGCTTATCACTACTTGACCCCTCTTCATAACCCAAACCAATTTTCAACTTTGGATTCCTTTGTTGATTCAGAATGGTGGCTAATCCTTCTGAGGCTTTGATACTTGATAGATTCTGATTATAAAAGGCTTGAAACTTCTCCATCTCTTTCCTAGTTTTCACTACTTCTTGTTCTAAGGCTTCACATATTGCCTTCTTTTCTGATAACTGTCGTTTCAGAATGTATTTGATTTTATTTGCCTCTTCTAATTCCACTTTTAGTAGGACAAGGTCTTCACCAGGTTATTTATTGTCTTTCTCGAATTGTATCAACAATTGTCTTTGCTTTTTGTTCTTAATTCTTAGTCTGTCAATCTCTTCCAGTGCATTGATCATTTCTCCTTCCATGTCAACCACAACTTCTTCTTCATTAGCATCACTTCTTGTGATTTTATTATCATAATCCTCTTTGGCCATAAGTATGAAGTCATTTAGTTTATCTTTAATAGAGGTGTCATTGTCTTCATCATCTAAAGAATCATCATCATTGTTTACGCAAAGACTTTTCTTCTTAAAGTTATTCTCTTTAAAGAAATTTTTGTGTTTGTGCTTCTCCTCATCATCACATGTCTGATCCTTTATTTTGTGGAGACATTTATTTTCAAAATGACCTATCCTACCATAGTTGAAACATTTGAAAGGCAGTTTACCTTTGTATTTGTCTGATCCCTTCTTCAGTATCTTCACAAATTTTGCTTCATATTCATCGAGCTCAGAATCCTCATTCTTGTCTACCTTAAATGATGCTTCTCTGGAGATGGGTTTATCTTTAGCTATTCTCATTTCATATGTAGTCAATGTTCATAGAAGTTGATCAAACTCCAAGGTTTTTATATCATGAATTTTTTCTATAGCAGAGACCTTTGGATTGAACCTATCTAGGAGAGATCTCAATATTTTCTGAACTAAATAAGGTTCCTCAATTTTTTCACCAAGTTCTTTCATTGCATTTACCATTTCTTCTACTCTTAGAAAGTATTTTCCAACCGTTTCATCTTCTTTCATCTTTAGTTGTTCAAATTGTATTCTATAGGTTTGAAGCTTGGTGTCCTTTACCTTCTCATTACCTTCATAACTGTTAATGAGTTTGTCCCACATTTCTTTGTCAGTTCCTAGGTGCATAACTTTTACAAATTCTTCTTCTGCAAGCCCACTCAAGATAGCATTCATAGCCTTAGCATTGAAGCTAAATTATAGCTTGTCATCCTTATTAGCTAGTACAATTGGCTTTACATAATCAGTATCTACCACATCCCAAACATCTGCACCTAAAGCCATTATGTAGGTTCTCATTCTAACTTTCCAGAAGGCAAAGATTGTTCCATTGAATAGAGGAGCCTTATTGGTTGAATTTCCTTCATGGCTTGACATGTTTAAGCTCTAGGATCTACCCTTAGATAAAAGGGGATGGCTCTGATACCAATTGTTGGACAATTGAGAAGGGGGGGGTGAATCAGTTGTAACCTTGCTTAAACAATAATACTTATTTTAAACTCTTTCCATATCACTCAATGACAATCACAATAATGCAGGGAAGTAAGCAATAGACCATTCAACATCATTCACACATATGAGATACACAGAGACATATATTTCTCGAGGAAACCCATAAAGGGTAACAACCTCTTATTTATATGATAAGTAATCTATACATTCTTTACATTACCCCACATATGAGCACCAACTCATAATGAGGCTACAACCTCTGTTTTGCAAGATACTACTTACAGAGAGCACCAACTCTCTGGATTCTCTATCACCAACTAGAAGGAAGCACCAACTCTCTGGTTTCTATAGCACCCACTAGAAGGAAGCACCAACTCCCTACATGTTCCAACATCAACTGGATGGAAGCGCCAACTTCCAGTCACACAAGCACCAACCTGTATAACAGAGAACAATAGTTCTCCCTTGCACCACCCTGCCACCCTGGTTTCTCTGCCTCCAACCAGATGGAAGCTACAACTCTCTATGTTCAAGCACCCACTTGAACCTCTAAGGACAAAAGTCCTCCCTAGCACCTCCCTACCACCCTGAAATATAAATCTTTTCTATTATGACTTATTATAGTGATATAAAGTTCTTTAATGGCTTATTGGTCTCATCACTGTTTTGCTACAATGTGTTGCTCTATGTGCATCATTGTCTTCTGTACACTCCTTTCGCTTTCTGTTATTTTTCCTTTTATGCTCTCCGTGCCACATCCCTTCATCACACCATTCCCCTTTTATACATTTCTGTTGTTGCACTTTGCCTCCTTCTTCACACCTCAATCACACCCAACAATAACCCCCATTTCTTCTTTGTTCGGCATTCTTATAGTCTCTATGCACCTTGTGCATGCAATCTACTTCTTTCTCTTGCATCCTCTCCACCCCCGGTCTCCTCCACATCAGGGTGTCTTCTCCACTTCACTCCTCCACAATTATCCCATCTCCTGTGTGCCACGTTGTCTCTCTTTGTTCTGCATCTCCTGCCCATTGTGATTGCTCTGCCTGATCATCATGGTAACTCTTCAGCTTCTCTGGCGGTTTCATCCACGCATCCATCATCACTGGGTGTTATATTGAGATTCCTCAGCTTCTCTGGAAGTTGAAACTTTTCATCTTCTCTTTCATAGACGAGCTCATCCTATGGAAGAAACCATCATTTGTTTCTAGCAGTTACACTGTGAAGTGCAACAGTAGCCCTTCGATCTTATTCAAATTCATCTGCACCGTTGAATTGAATTCATTGAATCTTGTGTTCATTTCTCCATTTTGCACTTCATCATTTGGGATCCCCATGGTAAATATTTCATTACTCTCCATGTATTGATCCCCAAAACTCCAAAATGGATCTTGTCTGCACTACCTCCTTCCTCCATCTTCCACCGATGTGACCAATGGCTGTGACCACAGGCTGAGCCAAAACGTGTTTCACATTTTGGCATTTCGGCAATCCTGTTGTGTGGCATCTCAACTCTCCAAGTTGTGATCTCTGAAACTTTGAAAAAGGATCTTTCCACTTCAATCTTTTCTCTACAGCTCTTCGACCATGTGACTACGAGAGGTTACCAAGCTCTTATCCATATAGTGCTTTCATGATTTCACTTTTTGGCCCTTCGAAATTCCTGTGGCGATGAGTTCTTGATGCTCCATGTCCCGATATTCGAAGCTCCAAAATGGAGCTTGGTTGCACTAGCTCCGATCATTTCAGCATTTCGCAATTTCTCATGTTGCAAATTCCTAATGCGAGTTCGAGAGGTTAGGGAAACCCATTCCTTTGACTTTGCAGTCAGTGAAATGATGATTTTCCGTCACGTGTCCTATGGACCCAACGATCCATATCTTGTTGTGAATTTAACACTTCACGGGCCTTCCTTGTGCCTGATTCGGGATTTTGACATTTCGCATTTTGCTGCTTCGAGATTCTTGCGATGAAGAGTCTCGTCACTTGACTCTTCCAACTCCTGATATCCGAAGCTCCAAAATGGAGTTGGATCAATGGTCCACACTCTAGATGATTCGACGGTCTATATCTCTTCATGATTTCACACATCGCAATTTCAACATTCTTGAAGTGAGAGTTCTTGAAAACTCCATCTCCTGGTTTGCGAAACTCTGAAATGGAGTCAGCTCAACTTTTTGGCTTTTTTCATTTCGCATGGACTCTTTGACATCTCCAACTCTCAGTATCCAAACCTCCAGTATGGACTCTTTGACATTTTGTGATTTCGCATTTCGCGACTTCGGGTTTTGTGACTTCGGGACTCCTGTAGTAAGAGTTGTTGACATCCCCAACTCCCAGTATCTGAAATCCTAGTATCCAAAACTCCGAAATGGAGTCGGATCAACGCTTTGATCTTTCCTTTCGATCGTTGTTTTTCTTCCTTGCCCGACTGTCTGTTGATCTTCCTTGTCTACCTGTTTGTCATTGTTGTTGTTTTTCTTACCATAATTGACAAGCACGCTCTTCTTGTAAACATGCCAACAATACACAAGGAAGAACCATAAAGAGGACAGTTCAGTTAGGGGGAGCAACCCCGGATGGAAAAATAGCTTTTCCATTGATGACAAAAGGGGAGAGATTTATCAGATGCAGAGGAAAGAGCCATGGTTCCAAGGGGAGCATGAGAGATATAACTTTAGTATTGAATTACATGATTTCAGTATTGCATTAGAGTGTTTCCATCAATTCCAAAGGGAGATATTGTTGATTAAGGTTGGTTGTAATTGACGTCAACCTTTGAAGAAAGTTGGAGAACCCAAGTTTGGGTAATGGATCCAATTTTGTTTGATGGATAACAGTACACATTTTGATATATTTGTAGGTAATACTATTCTATTTGGATAGTACATGGCATGCCATTTCTAGTGGTATGTGGAATGACACATAAATCCTCACGGTTAGAGATTTATGGCCATGTGAAGTTGGAGAACCCTCATGAGTCATCTAGAAGGCCCAAAATGTCAAAGTAGTCAAAGTGGTTTAAGATATTTTTAGAAGGTAAATAATAAAGTGAAGTGATGAGTGTATTATAATTCAAAGTGAATACAAAATAAATTATTTAAATAATAAATTTAATGGAGAAATTACTAAGTTGACAAGTGGTTAGACGTGGGTTAGCCCTAAAATAAAGAAAGTGGTTTAAGATGGTTAGAAGGTAGCCCCTTGAGGTAAAGTGAAGTGATGAGTGTATTATAAGTCAAAGTGGATACAAAACAAATTATTTAAATAATAAATTTAATGGATAAATTACTAATTGGAGAAGTGGTTAGAAGTTGGTTAACCCAAAAATAAGGAAAGTGGGTTAAGATGGTTAAAAGGTAACCCCTAGAGGAAGCTACATGAAAATATAAATAAGAGGAAAGGCTCTCTCATTTTAATCACACTTGAGAATATTGAATATCTACAGGTGGATGAAGTAACCAAAGGATATCTAAGCCAAATTTTAGAGAGAAGGTGAAGTAAAGAAAGCCGAAATTCAAGGGAGGATAAATTCTTTTGATGATGCTTTCTAAGGTATGCTATTTACAGGTCATCTCACCATTTTCACAATAAATGTTTTTATAGAATGATTCAGACCGTAAAATTGATAGGCCATTGAGAAATCATATCTAAGTGGATGTGGTACTAATTTCAACTTGTGGGTTGTTTTATTTTTGGAGTTACACTCTGTGGAAAATAGGGTTTGTGGCTAGTCGTGAAACTAGTTTAAAACATGTGTTTTAGGTAAAAAAATCATAACGTCTTCATAATAGATCCAAATTGAGTAAGAAAAAATGTGTTGGTTATAGTACAGTTTGTAGTATTCTGTGTAAAAATTTTAGATCCATACAACAAATATTCCATGCGGGGCACACTCTACAAGTTCACTCTCTAGAATAAGCCAACATTCAACAAGGTATGCCATTTTTTCTATAACTCCTTTTCTGAGAGGTTCCAAGTAGTGACAACAAGTATGAATTGCATAAAACACACTGAAGAACATTGTGTACTATTTTCAGATCTTTATTCATTACAGGTACATAGTTATGATTATTTCAAGTTAGGGTTGTTGACTAATCCAAAACTAGTCATGTGAGACTAAAGAAAAGTTTGATGAAAATGCTAGTCAGTTGTTGTTAAAGTTAAGGAAGGTTTGTAGGTATGTGATCATATACACCAGGTCTATTACAGAGTTACAAATAAGATTTAGATGATAAAATTTATGAGGGCTTTTGGCTGAGGTACATGTTGGGTACATGGTTGAGACAAGTAGTTGATGAGTTGGCACATACATGAGATGTATAGTTGATGATGTTGGTACATCTTGATGAGTCATAGTTGATGAGTAGTTGATACATGATTGGTACATACTTAGTACATGGTTGGATGCAGTTTTTTATGGCACAGGTTGATTACAGGTTGTTTGGTACAGGTTGGTGCATGGTTGATGCACTTGTTTATGGTACAGGTTGATTACAGGTTGAGGTACAGGTTGATGCATGGTTGATGCATGATTCATGTTTATTGGTATAGTTTGTTTGGCTTAGGTTTATTGGTACAGGTTTACAACAGTATATCTCAAAGTGATAGTGTGCCAGTGGTTCCATCATTCTACTTATACGTCAGGGCGGTTGCACGAGGCAAGGACAAGTGGTTGTAGCCACCTTCCAGTTGTAGCAGGAGAACATAAGGGGGTTGTAACCTCCTTCTGTTTGTAGCCAGAGAATTGGGGAGTTGGAGTTTCCCTCAGGTTGTAGCCTAAGAAAATAAGGGGTTGGAGCCTCCTTCCAGTTGCAGCTGGAAAACAAAGGAAGTTGGTGCTTCAAATGAATGTAATTCTTCAAGACATATAAGAAAAAGCATTCCATGGTTTTCTCTCGCTTTGGGTTTCCATGTAAAACAATGGTGTACTGTGTATTTCTATGATTTTTCATTTTCTCATTTCTTATTTACTTTGTATTTATTGGATGATAATGGTACATTGATATAACACTTGGATTATATGGTTAAAAAGGATTAAAATTTCTCTATTATAGATTCACCCTCACTTCTCAGTAATCCAATAAAAACCCCAATAACTACCCAGTCTACGTTGTTGATAAATATTTAGGCAATTGTATATTGTCCATAGATGATGATTTTGAGGAATGTATAGAAGATGAAAATCAGAAAATAGAAATTTCAAAGAAAAATATAAATGTTAGAGAAGGGATGTGGAAAATTTTCTTTGATGGTGCTTCATCCTACGAAGGAGCAGGAACTGGATTTTTATTTGTGGCACCAAGCGATGAGTATGTTATTCCTTTCTCTTATATATTACAATGGGAGGTCGATTATACCAATAATGTCTGTGAATATGAAGCTTTAGTTTTAGGATTAGAAGCTACAAGAAGACTACAAATTGAACATATGATAGTTTATGGTGATGCAAACCTCATTGTAAAACAAATAAAACAACAATATCAAACTAAACATCCAAGATTGAGATCGTATAGAAATTGTTCATGATATCTTATAGAGAATTTCTTCTCGTCCTTTAATATTCAGTCTATTCCTAGAATGCAAAACCAACAAGTTGATTCTTTGGCCAAAGTTACTGCGAATTTCATACCACCTATTGTTTTGAAGCTAAAATACCATATTGAGATGAGACATAGACCCTCGATTCCAATTAATGTTTAACACTAGAAAGTGTTTGAAGATGGTGAACAAATCAAACAATTCCTGGAAATGGTTGATGAGTTTTATGAGACCCACATAGATCAAGAAAATCAGAATGATCTTGCTTGGATTATGCAGGAAGGAGAAAATCCAAAGAAGTACCAAGATAAGATTGCAAATCACCGCATGCTCTTGATTAAAAAAAATCAAATTCCTAGAGGATTGATCCCCTTAGAAAGGTTGTTTGACTAGGATGATATACCTTTGAAGTCTACTTTGTGACCTCAACCCAAAGAAGTTGAATATTGTAATGTAGGGACTAATGAAAATCCCAAAATGGTCAAAATATCAAAATATCTTCCAACAAAAGTAAAAATTAAATAGATTGAATTACTTATATAGTATAAATATGTTTTTGCATGGTATTATTATGATCTAAAAACTAATGATACTTTTGTTACTAAACACAAGATTCCCTTAAAACATGGTATTAAACCTTTTAGGCAGAAGCTCAGACAGATAAACCCGATTCTTCTGTCAGTAATAGAGAAGGAGGTTAAAAAAATCCTTGATGCAAAAATAATCATTCCTCTCAGATACTCTAAATGGGTGGCCAATTTGGTCCCTTTTAAAAAGAAGAATGGAGAAATAAGACTCTACGTTGTTTTTATGAACTTAAATTGGTCTTCTCTTAAAGATAACTATCCGCTCCCAAAGATGGACTATGTTTTAGAGAAGGTAGTAGGGGCTAAAAAAATTTCTATGATCGATGGTTTCTTAGGATATAATCAGATCATTGTTCATGAAGATGATAGGGAGAAGACTACATTTACTACTCCATGGGGGACCTTTATGTATGATAAAATGCCTTTTGGTTTTATGAATGCAAGAGAAAATTTCCAGAGAGCAATGGATATCACATTCATCAGTGAGAGAGACAAGTTTGTTGTTATTTATTCAGATGATCTGGCCATTTTTTCCAATTCTGATTCCGAACATTTGATGCACCTCAGACAAACTTTTGAAAAATGAAGAAAATTTGGTTTGTCTCTTAACCCCAAAAAATCACACTTTGCTATGCAAGAAGGTAAACTTTTTGGTCATATAGTTTCAAAATATGGAATCAAGGTTGATCTTAAGAGAGTTGAGGCTATGACCTGATTAATATTCCTAGAAATAGGAAAGAGATTCAATCATTTTTAGGAAAGATCAATTTTTTGAAGAGATTTATCCCTAACTTTGCTGAAATAATCAAATTGATTACAGATATGCTAAAAAAGGACAACAAAGTGAAATGGATTGTAGAGGCCAAAGAGTATTTCGAACGTGTTAATAAATCTATAGGAGAGGCACTAGTATTGGTAAGTCCAGACTATACAAAATAATTCTTAATATTCTCTTTCACTTCTGAGCATGCTATTGCAGCAGTGCTCCTTCAAAAGAACGAAGAAGGATTCGAACAACCAATAGCTTTCTTTAGAAAAAGCCTCAGAGATGCAGAGATAATATATGATACTCTTGAAAAAAAATCTTACACAATGGTGAAGGCTCTCAAGGCTTTCATAACCTATGTATTTCACTCCAAAATAATTTCTTATGTACGAACAAATGCAATTAAAGATATATTGGTTCAACTAGATAGTGATGGAAGAAAAGGTAGATGGTTGGATAAAATTCAAGAGTTTGATATAGAAGTGTAACCAACCAAGCCAGTGAAAGGCCAAGGTATGGAAAGGATGTTGGCCGAATCAAATTTCAGAGCATTATGAATAAATAACTTCAAATCACATGATTTTCTTCTAGATATAGAGAAAATTGATGATCAAACACTTATAATTCAGATTGAAGATAATTTTTATTCCTCTACCTTGTACCATGATATTGTTACATATCTCCTTACTATTCAATGTCCAAATGACATGACTCCTTATAAAGCAATAACTTTAAAGCTACATGTGATTAAGTATTGCATTGTTGATGGAAAAATATACTTGAAAGACCCTTCGGGTTTCTTGTTATGTTGCTTGATAGAATCTAGAACAGAAGGTGTCATTGATGAATTTCATGAAGGAATATGCAGAGGACATCATGCCTAGAGAGAAACAACTTAAAATATTTTAAGGGTAGGATATTATTGGCCAAATTTATTCACTGAAGTAAATGAAAGGGCTAGAGCTTGCAATTCATGCCAATTGTTCACTGCTAAGTAAAATATCCTTTCCATACCTTTAATTCTAGTAAAATTTGAAGCTCCTTTCCAACAATGGGGCCTAGATTTCATTGGAGAAATTCATTTGTGATCAAGTGCTCAACATAGATGGATTATAACCGCTATTGTTATAACCCTAAATTGCACCACACATGCTTACCTGGCATCAGGCCAACTCATAGCTATTCTTTACCAAAGCACTGTTGAACAACTCCTTGAAAATCCTCTTTTGTAAAGGCCCATGCACCCTACTCCATTATTGCATGTGTGTACACGCTGGCTGACCCAAAACAACTCGTGTGGATCGACAAAAGCACGAAAAAAGGAAAGCTGCCGATGGAACACAAAAGCTATGGGTGATTTAACTGAAACTCCAGGCCATGCATGGCCGAGGGTTCATCCAAATACCTAGCTCCTTCTAGCCTATAAAAGAAGGGGCAAGGGTCCCATTTGGAAGAAGAAAAATATAGAAAAGAAACTCTACCCATTTACATATTCCCATTGTCCCAACCCTTTAGCCTTTCTTTGTGCCAAAGAAGATTCAAAGCAAAGAAGTTGGAGGAAAGAAGAAGAGGAGCCTAGGATCAGGTTCAAGGAGCAGTGGCCGGTCTCAACTTTTGTAAGTTGACTCATTCTAAGTAATAAAGAAAATGATTTTCCCATCCCAATTCATGAACTTTTTATAGTTTGATTAGTATATGTTTGGATTTCTAACCCGTTAGTATATAAGTAGTATGCATGCATAGTTGTTGCTTGTCTTGGATGCAGGTTAGCTTTGGAAGGAGTATTGCGAACAAGTAATCAAGTACAATGGAGGATCGACATCAAACGCCAGGAATGAGGTAAGCTGATCTTTCCATGCATTTACTAAGAAAAGGGGATTTAAATCTAGGGATGAAAGTAGAAAAGTAGTTTCTCTTTGGTCATATCTGCATGCAAAGTTTGAACTCTATTTTCTAGTCCGTAGGGAGATTTTACCCCACAACAGAATTGGAGACTGTATTGGGGAGACTCTCTAGGGTTCCTGGAATTTTATTTAGTTTTTGGGTAGTTTTATAGACTAGTTTTTCTTGCCTGTTTTTTCTTTTAGTTTCTGTAAGGTTCAAGCTAGCAGAGTCTGGTTTCTCATACCAACTTTCTATGATTTTCTTGATTGTGTTTTTCGGGAACCAAAAAGGTACAGACAGTTTGCACAAGGTATGCATGCATGTACCCACACCCTACCCTCTTATAGCCCACGTGTGAACGCTAGCTGTAGAAGTAGTAGTAGCGTGTAGAGTTTAGAGAACTTCAGAGGGAGTCATCCTCTTCCTTGTCAGAATCACACTTTCTCAGGGGGTTTTCTGTAATTTTGTCTAAGTCTTGTTTGCTAGCAGTCCTATCTCAGATTTTTGTTGTCTTATCATTTTTTCCTTACATTATTTGTTTTTTTGTTAAAAAGAGTGTTCAAGCCTTCAAGGGATCCTAGTTATCAATATCAGTGGTCTCTTCCTAGTTTTGGGTTCTCTGTCTTCTTTTTTTCTCAGATTTTAGATATATATGTGGCCTGTACAAGGCCAGCCCATGTGTACACGCACTCTATATCTATCCAGCACGTGTTCACATGCGTGCTGTTAAAGTGACAGTCACGTGCTTGTACATGATACTTGTTGTTGAGGGTAAGGCATTAATCCTTTCCCTTGACAAGAATTATTCCTCTCAGGTGTTTGAATCTCTGTCTGAGCAATCAATAGCTTAGGATTAATCTTACCCTTAGCTTTCTTTTTATCATTTAAAAAGTTGTCAGAAAAATAAAAGAATTTTCACGGTTTTTAGACAAGTGTGAGAGTCATTTTCTTTTAAAAATTGCTAGCATGTGATTTTTTTTTAATCTGATTCTTTGCGATTTGCAATTAGGCCAGAATTGTTTTTCTTGGTTTTTTCTTATCGGTGTTTTTCCTTTATTTATTTACTAGCATTTAAAATAAATAAAAAAAATCTCTTTTCATTTTCTTGTTTGGTTGAAGAGTGTGTTTTTACATTATTAGCCAGGGAAAAGTCATTTATTTCATAAGTTTTTGCAGTCCACTTAGATCATAAGTAGCTCATATTCGAGTGAAATTCCTTTGAGTTTGCTGTCCAAAATCTTAGAAAAGTTAAAAAAAAAAAAAAAATTTGAAAAGTTGTCAAAATTTTGCATTAAGTAAAAGTTTTGTTTCCATCTTTTTTATTCATTCATTGCTTTCATTTTTTTCACATCATCAGTTTCACCTTCATACCCCTTGATGTAAGACAAATCCATAAAATTAACGCTAAATTTAAAATCTACTAGACTTTTATGTTTGTAAGGGTTCACCAACTAGTTCAGGATTAGGGCCTTAGATTAGGTTGGAGAGGAAACTCTTCAAGGCCATTTTTAAAAACAAACATTGGAGTCTAAGTTATGGAGTGTCTAATTCCAATGTTGTGAAAGTTATCCAGGACCCCCCTCTAAAATAAGGGATAAACACAAGGTCACATGTGGAAAGGTAGCGGAGATAACCCCTCCAAAGTCGGGTCAATCGTAGTGGAGAACACATATAGAGGGCTTGTTGTGGGATTCCATCGTTTGCATTTTCCATGAGGATTTGTGGGTCTTGAATCCATTCGAGGTCCTCAATTGTCTTTAGGAACATTTTCTCTCGATACCCTTGACAAGTTTCAGGCTCGATACCCTGCTCATTGTGGTTTACCCAACTTTCAACTGTACCCTCCTGGTGACTGTTCGCGCGCTGGCAACCTAGTTGCCAATTTTTTTCAAGGACATACACAGGTGACTGTGGGGGTATACCGCAGTACCTAGGATAGACATCGGGCCATGATTTGTAGAGTATACCCAGAGGGTGCTTCCATGTTCAAGTTACACTTGCACTGGTAAGTTGCACTTGCACTGGTATGTTGCTTTAGTGTTGGTTGTTGTAACTATTCTTCCAATTGATTTAGTGTTTTCCTGTCTTATCTTCTAGGGATTATTTTTTAGTGTGTGTTACTTTTGAATGTTTAGAATACCTTAGCGTGTCTTAGATCTTCTCACACAGTGGAGGATCCTGAGCTCCGTCGGTCACAAAGGCTTCTTGGCCTGTCGCCGGTTACAATGGAGCCACCCCCACCACCATTAAGGAAAAAGCTAGACCAACAAGGGTCTTTTGAAGAGACTGAGTTACAAACCATTGTGCCTGACCAACCCCCATAGGAATTGACCATTTTGGACCTTGAAGCAACCGCTCTTGGCCCAGTTGAAACCCAACCACTGATTTCTTGGCACCTTTCATTGTACCAATTCAATTTCACGAGTGCCAGACAGTGTTGCACATAGCAATGGAAACAAATGTTGTTACTCCTTCTGGGAATTCTTCAATTCCCACCACAGTTGTCACCACAGGAGAGCTTTCATCTCCTAGCCCATCATCATCAATCTGATCCACCATGGTCTCGACTGCAACTACTTCGCACAGTGGTCCGATCCCATCTTTGGTGGTGGCCACAACCCCTTTCACACCTAGTGCAACAGGCCCTCCGTTCTCATACAGAATGCCTAGTTTGGGTACCAGTCCTGTACTTTCCTACTCCACTTTACAGACTTTGGGTCTGGAGGAAGGGAGCTCTAGTGCTCCTCTGCAAGGTCACATGGGGAGCGTTCCTGCTCCTTTTAATTCTTTCCCTTACAGATAAGGTCATATCCCTCCTTTGTCCCCTTCACTCGGTGGCTCGCATCAGCCATCCGCCAGGCAACCTACACACAATAGTTTATTTGGAGTGGGGAGTCAAGGACCACCTTCACATAGTATGCTGGTAGGTTCGACACCATTTTCTTGGAACGGAACATTTGGTAACAACACCTTCTTGTTAGCCGCTTTCTTGACTGGGGGAAACCCCATTTCTGGACAATCTACTTCTGTGTAGGGTACTATTCCTGCACAGGGGGCACACCTAGCAGGACCTTGAAATTCAGGGTAGGGATCCGTTCCCTCATCTGGAATGTCGATCTGGGATACTTATTTCCACAATCAATGGAACCCCGGACAAACTACTATGCCTATCCCCACAGGACTAGCATGGGGTAATCCTTCCCAAAGTCCTTCGAATATAATGCATGCCCAACCATATATGTCCTATTTGGGAAATCAGTCGATGATGTCTCCACATATGCAAAATCCTTACGCTGGCTAGGGTCATGGTTTCTACCAGAATCTGGGCCAGCAGCCAAACTTTTCCTGGCAACCTGGTGCCAGTCAAACTCCAGGCCCCTTTTTCCCAGGTTATCAACAACAACCCAAACTATTGTTCCTGGCAACATTACACTTATCATATTTGACAAGGTTGTTGAATGACCCTATTTTTCATGATCTGCGTTGGTCTCCTATGTTGATGAAGTTGCCTTTGGACATTCCAAAGTTTGAAGCCAAGCCTAACGAAGATCCAGGAGATCATGTGACTACCTTTCATCTTTGGTGCTCATTTAACTCATTAAAAGATGACTCCGTATAGTTTCGATTGTTTCAATGTACTCTCATTGGGAGTGCCATGGAATGGTACATTGAGCTCAATCACTCAAGATACTCTTCTTTTGGCGAACTGGCGAAATGACACATTGAGCTCGATCGCTCAAGATACTCTTCTTTTTGTGAATTGGCAATGGATTTCTTGAACTATTTCCAGTTACCTATGAGATATGACGCTGGCATAAAGATGCTCACTAATTTTGAACAGACGGACCATATCTCTGATCACATCCAAGAATGGAGACGTCAGAAGAGTTTAATCAAGGTACCAGTCCCACCAGCATTCCTGCTTCATTGGTTCCTTAATTCTTTGGTCCCACAACTATCCAAAGACATCGCGACGTCCAGATTTTTCTATGAAGAAGATGCCATCATGAGGGCTCAACAGTTTGGGCTCATCTATTCTCAGTCCGGTTTATTATACAACATCTTGCCAGATGTGCCATGTTCAATATTGGATAAAACTAAATAGAGAGTTGGACCACATGTTGATGGTATTGTTGGTTCAACACAAACAAAGCCCACTGAGAAATTGATGAAGCAGTTGCAGCAGTTATCTATACAACACACAGTGACCAACCAAACTACTTCTTTGGTTGCTCCCCCTACCAAAATGTCGAAAGTACACACAGTGCAGTCGACTAACCCAAAGGCCACCCAACAGACTAAAGGGAAGAAAAAGTAGCAAAAGAAGGGCAAGGGAGATAAAAAACCCACTCATAATGCTAGCGGGGACAACACTGAAAAACAGAAGGTGAGGTATCCATGCAACTTGTGCATGGAAGACCACCTGACCCATCTATGTCCTTGACTTGCAGACACCCAAAAATTTGTCACACAACAATAGTAGGCAGTGTTGACTAATCCATTTCAACATGGGAAAAATCTAACTTAAGCCTCTGCAAGCATGGAAAGAGGCAGCCAAGAAACCTACCCACCTCCAAACAACCCACATGCGTGAATGTATATATGGTTAGGGGTGATGCTTTCATATCAACTAGAGCGCACGACTATAGTAAACCAAGCGCTTCTGAGAAGGGTAAAGAAGATGATCTCCCATCTCTTCCTCTATCAATTGAGAAGATTTTGGGAGAAACAATGACACAGATTCCAAAAGGTGCATTTAAAAAAGCTTCTCATAACCCAAATGCAAGGGCCACTGAGAACTACTCTGTGGTGGAGGATTTATCACAAACCCCTTGTGTGATGTCTGCTTTGGAGGTCCTCCAAAGCTGCCCTTCTCAAAGGAAATCTTTGTTAACCGCTTTGGGCTCTACTGAGACTTGTAATCTGGGTACCATCATGTTATATACAACTGACTTAAAACCTTGTTTGCCTTACCACGTAGCGCTTCAGATAGTAGTGGCTTATCCCATGAAAACTTTTACACAGAATATCTTCCGCACGGTGGTCAATGAGCATGCTAGAAGGCCATTGACCATCTCATTTTGCCTCCATCACCTACTCTCCTCACTGCTTTCGACGGTCATTCGTTCTGACCACATGGCATTGTTCCTTCTTTCCCTGTGCAGTTAGGAGGGAGGACCGTGTGTGTCGAAGTAGAGGTAGTCGATGCTCCCCTCAACTATAAGCTCTTGTTAGGATGGAGTTGGACTTATGCTATGCAAGTTGTGGTTGCTACAGTTTTCTGGGTCTTGTTGTTTCCACATGAGGGCTGGATAGTGACCATCGATCAATTGTCTTTCTCCAGACCTGAACACGCTTTGGGGGCATCCACGGTCCTGATGATTGATAATACTCAACCAGGTGTTGTCAATGTAGGAGTTGGTTTTTGCCCATCCTTGATGTGTACCTTCGATTACCCACCTCCTCATGGCGATATCAAATTTATATCCAATCACCATAAGGTTGAGATTTTTCAAGTTTCATCATTCTGCACGACTTACTTCGAGGATCCATGGATACTTCCTTCCCCATCGAACATGATGGATGAGACAGGGTATGAAGATATGTCCATGCCCTTGTCTTCCATTGAAGTAGCATACTCTTTAGTCCAGCAATCTTCAACTAACACTGATCTGACTCCTTCACAAGAGTTAGATCCACTTATAGAGCCTGTTTAGGCTCAGGGTTCTCTCACTAACATCGATTTGTTAGACTTAGTCTTTCCTTCTGATGAAGCAGTAATCGAACAATGACTAGTCTGGACAAACCTTGGGAAGATCTTCATCACAGATCATATTTTCTCCTAGAGTTAAGCCGAATCGAAGTAGGAGAATTCACCATGACCATGACGGGAGATCAATCTTGTCCTATTAATATCTTATCTACACATGAAATTTATGTTGAGGGAAATATGGAAACTATCACTGAAACTATACCAATCAACATCTCCCAAAACCATGGCATCATGGAGAACGTCTTTGTCAGAGCGGATTGCTCCCCCGAAGAGATTCAATTCTACATGGATCTTTTCAAAGAATTCTGCGATGTTTTTTCCTAGTCTTATGAGGAAATGCTAGGTATCAATCCAAAAATAGTTGAACATGAAATCACAACGTATCTTGATGCCAAGCCTGTTCGACAAAAGATTTGTCTAGTTAATCCTAAGAAAGCAACAACCATCAAGATTGAGGTAGAGAAATTGCTAAAGGCAGGTTTTATCTATCCTATCCATTTGACTAAATGGGTGTTAAATCCTGTGCTAGTCAATAAAAAACAAGGCACGATCCATGTATGTACCGACTTTCGTGATTTGAACAAGTCATGTCCCAAAGATAATTTTCCAACACCATTCATCGACCAGATCATTGATGAATGTGTTGATTGAAAAGCCTTTTCTTTCATGGACAGTTTTTCAGGATATAATCAAATCCAAATCAAACTCGAAGACCAACACAAAACGACATTCATTTGTCCTTGGGGTACATTCGCATATCGTAAGATGCCTTTTGGCCTTAAAAATGCTGGAGCCACATTCCAGTGGGCCATGTCTTTTTCTTTTCATGATCTTAAGCATATAGTTGAGGCCTATCTAGATGATTTAGCATTATGATCTTGCAAGAGAGCGGATCATCCCACACACCTTAGACTTATCTTTGAACGCTGTCGCTACTTTAGGATTCACTTGAATCCAAACAAGTGCAGCTTCTGCATAACATTATGACGTTTGTTAGGTTTCATCGTATCAACAATAGAGATCATGGTCAATCCTCTCAAGGTGGAGGCAATAATTTTGTTGGCCCCCCCCATGCACAATCCTTCAACTTCAGAGTCTACAAGGCAAGGCAAACTTTTTACAACGCTTCATCACCAACTATGCTGAAATCACCAAGGGCTTTATGCGTTTACTATTTTTACTGGGATGATTCCGATCAATGCTCTTTCGACGCATTAAAACACGCCCAAAAAACTGCCCCTTTGCTACGACCACCTAACTATAACAAAGATTTATTATTATATCTAGCTGTCGTAGAGTCAACCATTGGCATGGTTTTAGTTCAAGAAGATGATTTGTTCTTAGAATACGTGATCTATTACCTGAAATGAGGCCTTGTAGGACTAGAACTCAATTATTCTCATATTGAAAAACTTGCGTTGGCAGCAGTTCATGCTGTTCAACGGTTCTGTCATTATGTTTTGTTTCGCAATACCACTATCACTGTTGTCGTGAATCCATTCCAATACATGTTGACACAATGGGTAATAGCAATAAAAATCAGTAGATGGATAGTCATCCTCTGGGAGTTTGACTTAGACTTCGTTTCAACAAAGTCCAAAAGGTCATTGGTCTTCGTAGAGCTTATTTCGGAACTTTCGGTTGAGTTAGGTGATGTTGTGCCTGAAGAATCGCCTATCCGGGGAGATATGTTTTTGATCACATCTTCTAATCCCTAGTACGGAAATATACTTATCTATCTCCAGAATTTGAAGTGCCCCACTTCTACTTCTCGTGATGAGCGTCAATGTATATGCCATCAGGCTAAGAAGTATCTCATACTCGATGATACATTGTATCAGAGAGGTGTAGACTGCATCTTATGTTGATGTCTCACACATGAGGAGGCATTCATCGTTCTCAACGATTTCCATATCGGAGCTTGTGGAAGTCATTTTTCTGGGTTGGCAACAACCCAAAATATTCTACAAGCAGGCTACTTATGGCCAACACTTATCAAAGATTGTATAGAATCGGTCAAGAAGTGCCATCTGTGACAAATGTTCTCTCGGAAGATGAGGGCACTTCCCGCTCCCATGTTTCCTGTCATCACATTTGGTCCCTTCACCAAGTGGGGGATTGATTACACTACTTGCAACCCCCCTTCAGCAAGGGGGCACTGTTATATCATCGTAGCTGTAGACTACTTCACTAAGTGGGTTGAAGCTATGCCAACGTTTAAAGATGATGGAGAGACTACAACTCTCTTTTTATTCAACCAGATTATAGCGAGGTTCAGCATCCCGAGAGACATTGTTACTGACCATGGAAGTCACTTTCAGAACCAAATGATGACCGAATTAACATCAAATCTTGGGCTACGGCAAGAACATTCATCACCCTTATATTAAATTTATCATTCATCAAGAACATCAAATTTTACCACTTATATTTATCTGTTTATATATATATATATATATATATATATATATATATATATATTAAGCCTCTATTAAATGAGGCTCATCTACTCCTTGAGACTCCTTATTATAATATGAAGGCGAATTATCATTCAAGTATATTTGTATGTATATAGGGAAAAGAAACGAATTATGGTGGTTACAAATTATGAACAAGGTTTGAGATATTTCGAAGA
>JASDQU010103643.1:312010-378264 GCA_032191745.1 Picea mariana
TTTATTTTCCTTTTCAATAAGAGGTTCATCATAAATACCATCACTATTGTCCCCATGATCCTCATTTGGATGACCAAATATGTCTTGGATCATTTGATTTGTCCCATCATCTTGAACTATGTTATTATTTTCATCTACTTCCATGGGATCATTAACTTGATCTTCATTATTTGCTTCATGTTCTTCATCTTGTACTACAACATCATTTCTGCTACTACTTGGTGCTTTGTGCATAAAGTTAGGGGGAAAATCTAACTTTATAATTACAAACAATCATGAAAAATTAGTTCATGTATAAAACAATATAAAAGTTTGAGAATACAATAAATATTAAAACAAATAATGAATGTATATATTGATAATTACCATGGGACGATATTCATTTGATGCCTCATCCATGTGCCCATATTTTCTACAATGTGTTTTAGCTATTGTTATTAAAACTCTTTTGGGACGTCTAGTACAACAATTTTTGCAAGGGAAATAACATTTACCGTCACCCTTTTCACCTTCTTTAATTCTTTTCCTAGCTCTAATTTTTTCTGACATTCTTCCCCACAGACATATACTAAAAAAATACATGTTTTTTGTTCTCCAATAAGACCCGCTTAAACCCTTTTTGAAGTGTCAGTGTTATATCAAACTTGTCTCAACATTCGTAAAATGCAACATATTTATAGATTTTATAACGTCGCAAGCCCGAAGATAGTTGAACAAGTCAAAGTTGACTTGGTTAAATACTAGGTGACCATTGGGAGGGGGAAAACCTAGTTTCCATAATGTTGCAAGTGCGATGACTATTTTACCGACATCGCAATTGAGACAAAACCCAATGGTGTCGCAATAACAAAATCTTCCTACCTTTGTCGAAATAGCGACATGTGTTCATATTATGTCGCACTTGCGACGTTATCGAGAAATATGGAGAAAAAAATTTAAAATTTCCTTTATTTTTCGACAGTATGGCCAATTTTGTCCATAACATCACAAATAGAACGTCGAAATCTTTCCAATACATACTAGTGTCTAATATTTCAGTGCGCAACTTTGTTTCATCTCTCTCGAATTGCACCCGTTTAAGTGTCATATCCTATCTCTTACTTGCTTCGTTAGCCAATTGTAAACTTGTACCATCTATGTGGGACCTTGACTAATGATCCAGGTGGATATTGGTGGCCACCCACCTATTCCAAATTCCAATTGGCTTATTTTCAAATTTTTCATGTTAGTACATCTTTCTGTACTTCCAGGGCCATTTTAGTGCTCTAAAATGTGTTTTCTTGGCTTGCCACAGTAAAACTATAAACCAACTCAAAGTTTGATGGCATCATGTGTATTTCTCGAAAATACCGTTCCAATGGGCTATCACACGCCTAAAACGAAGATCGTATGCAAAAGTTACGACCCTGAGAAGTTAATGTACTAACTTACACCAACATGGCCCACATGACTTTTGGTGATTCATCTCCTAGGGTTAGGTTTTTGGATGTCTAGATTTTTGGCATTCATTTTTATCATAAGAAGGCCTTCACAACCTCATTGTAATCATCTTCTTGCGAATGAGTGTAGCCATCACATCTCTTTTGTAACAACCCTAGTTAAATAACTAATTGTCAAAGTTAAATAATTGTTTAAGGTTTATTAAGTTTAATTAATTACATAATTAATTGTCCTAATGTATATTACATAATTAATTATCATTTAATAATAATAATAATTAATTAATTGATTAATTATTTATTGTTTAGTGCATATTAATTAATTAACTCATTAAATATTTGGGTAATGAATTAAAGTTTAATAATTTTTAATTTATTAAAAGAAAACATAATGTATTGAAGGAGGGAACCATTAAGGAGAAGGGGATAAGGTGGTTGGTATTGAATGGAGGGATAAGGTGGATCACATTAAATGGAGGGATAAGGTGGATGGCATTGAATGAAGGGAGGAGGTGGTGAATGGGAGGAGGATATGAGGGGGCAGAAGCATTCGAGAGAGGGGACTTTTGGATTTTGGGGGTAGGGAGAATTATTTGATATTAGGAGACTATTACAGATGAGCATCTATTGTAGGGAGTTTTGGGATCGAGGGCCAGGAATCCTTATAGAATCCTGGAGCTAGGGAGCTAGATAGGCTCTGTTCCTAGCTGGCAAGGAGGAAAGATTTGGTTTTGGGCAAAGTTTGGGCAGAGAAACTTGGCCAGAGTTTGGGCAGAGCAGCGAGGACAGACGGAGTTGGGGAAACAACATCACTGAGAGGTATTTATGTCATTATCGTTATGATGGTTCAGTATTTTACTAAGCTGTGTATGTTTTTTTTTAATATATGATTTGCATTTCATGTTGCTCAATTATAATTTGTTGAACCATGAATTGTTAGTTTGTTAGCTTGTTGAATATAGAACCGTAAAAGAAGTTATAAATATCAATGTTATGTATCAATTAATTTATTAAGTTTTAGCTTCTATTAGCAATGATCTTACACATGGTATCAGAGCCCTGGTTTAAAAACTTGGACCAGGGCCTACCCACCTACCTGCATATAAGAAGGAAAGTTTAGGAATGGAACTGCTCCAACCCAAAAATTTAAAAACAACCCCTAAAATAGTTATATTGAAACCCTGAATAAACTGTATAGGGTAATTATATATTGAAAGCAACAACCCTGGGAAAAAGGGGCCCTGGAACCCTTTAATTAGATATAAATCTGAGCTCAAGCTCCAAGCTCCACCTCCACCTAACCTGCAAGCCAAGCACACAAGTTTTTTTTTTAACACATATATAAATATAAAAAAATATAAAAAATATACATACTGAAAATTTTAATGCAGATATAGACATAAATATAAAATAAGGGTATGCATTCCATTATTCTATCACTATGGCCTTGCAAGATTCAACTAGAATATATGTTATATTTGCTATATAAGTTCACAAACCAGATAAGTGAGACAACGCAGAGTTTCCGCCAAGAAATAACCTCCTACCACCACCAAGGTAAACAATTGCAATATTAGTTATATGCCATTATAGAATAAAATTAAACTCAAGGCATCACATATACACCATTTGTTGTTAATGAGAAATAATGATAGTACAAGGTAACAAGTTATGAGATTTCAATGAACAAGCCTACAATTAGAATAAGTAAGAAATTTGGAAACCCTAGCATTGAAAAATGTCCATAATTGAGGTTTAGAGTGAAAAAAAAAAAAAAAAAAAATTTAGCCCACAGGCTATTTACCAAAGAAACAACATACAAACCAGCACCTGCAACCACATGGAAGCCAAGCACCTGCAATCAACACAACGCAGGTTAACATCAACCAGAACACACAACATAAGCTATAGCCTAGTGGCCAAGCACCAAAACACAAAGGAGCCTGCAAGCAACCAACACACAGCCCAACACAAGAGCTGCAGGCCTTTACACAGGCCTCATGGGTCTCGACCTTGTGACTTTTGGGAGAAACCTTACGCACGCACCATGTGAGTATTGGAACTAAGAAACATCATCAAACAACCGAGCAGAAACGTCCACACCTATAGCGCCAAGGAAGAGAGAGGAGATCTTACAAGCCCTACCAGACCATGGAGAATTTCTAAAATAGTTGTTGTTTGTGCGAACTGCAATGTTTTTTCAACTGCATCATAAACTGCAGTAGGACTAGACTCTCTCAATGTCTTTACAGTGAAATAGAGAACTTGCACCCAGTCGAAGAAAACCATCCAGTTATAGATCGTGAAATACAGGCGCCCGAGACCTAAAAAGAAACCCACCATTGCTGCTTCCAAGCTTCAAACTTTTTCTTCATTCCACCAATGGATGAATGCAATGGTTAAAAGGAACGTGTAATCATGGAGATAAGATCCTTTTGGTTTGTCTTCGACTTTAATATGATTGGAGGGAATATAGCAAAGTAGATGGGAGATTTTAGTGAAGAATATGAATGGTGGCTCAGAGTCCAGGCATTGTGTGAATGCCCCATTAATTCCCCATCTCTTCTACCTACATATTGCATCCAAGCGCACCAGGCTACGAGGGTACGAGCCCACAAGGGAACAAAAAAAAAGGGGTGCACTACGCGTCAGGTATCCAAAAAAAAAATCATTCGTTATATGCCATCAAACACTCCACGCATTGACAACACCCAAGTACTAGGTATGTGCTAGAAGGAGTTGAATCCCACATGGAGTCAGAATTCTTCCACTACACCACCACTACGCATGAGACCAAGCATCAAAGCGCAGGCGCCAAGCACCAAAGCACATGTATCAAGCACCAAAGAACTGCGCATGAATACTAAGCACAAGACTCGAGGAAGGAAGAGCCTGCAAGGGGCTTGTTATCTGCTAAATGCACCAGGCACAACATATTATACACAGGCCCAAGTAAAAAAAAAAAAAATTGAGTAGGGGCTCATGGGTTTTGAACCCACAACCGATAGCCAAGTCGGTGCCCAAACCAAGCCAATAACCTACAACACAACACCAAAACGGTCGGCCACACAAATCCAAGAGAAAATGTAAGGATAAAGAAGGAGAGAAAACAAAATAGATAAGGAAGTCATAAGAGACTTGGCTAGCTTGCTCAGGCTTGAAGACCTCTAGCCATGGCGCCTTTCAAAACAAAAAAATAAAATAATAACAAACGAAAAATGAACCTTCACCTCTAGCTGCAGAGGTAGAGGCGGTCTAGAAGGATTGAGAAATGACTAAGAGTAAGGGTGGATTAGGGTTTTACGGGGGATAAGAGCCCGGGAGGGCACGTGGGCTTCATGCGTGCCCTCACCTTGTTAATAATAATAATTATTATTATTTTAGTTTTTTTTTTATATATATTTTATTGATTTTGATTATTTTATTATATATATATATTTTATTTAATTATTCTTTTAAAGTATTATTAGATTTAAAATTTTAATTGTTTAAATTAGTTTAAATTTAATTAAAAATAAAAAATAAAAAATAAAAAATAAAAATAAATTATATTTAAATTTATGTTTTAAATTAATTATAAATTAATGTGATTAATCAAAAGTAGTTAATCAATGGAAATAATTTAAATTAAATTAGTGATTAATTATCTACTTAATGAATTAATCAATAATAATAATAGTAATAGTAATTTTCGGGATTAAATGAATGTGTTGATTAAGACGATTGGAACTTAGGTTAAAGTTTAGTTTATATTTTTAAGTTCTTAATAATTAATCAACTTTAGGTTGAAAATCACATTAATTAGTTTTAAACGAAAAATTTAAGGACTTAGACCAGGATAAGCTGGAGGGGGCTTCATGCGCACTAGGAAGGTAAGTTAGAGAAATTGGCGAGTATGGTGAAATGCTAGTGTAGCTACCAGGCGAGGGAGTCAGTAGTTTTCTTAGGCAAAGACATCAAGCTTAGACACTTTAACCCTAACCTAGCCACTTCCCCTAAAAAGAGTAACATCTGTTTACAGACAAGTAAAAAAAACCTTATGCCTAACCCTATTTTCTTGTTTAAGTTGCGCAAATGTGAATTGTCCTAGACTCACCCTGACAAACTTTTGGTCGATGCAGATTAAATTATATAAGATGGTTAGGACTCGAGGAAATCGAGGCAGTGGGGCATCGACGTAGACACTGCCAACACCGTTAGCGCCGCCACCACCATCGCCTAAACGAGCTCTCATACTGCGCTCTTTGGAGGCCATAAATGAGACCTTAAAGGGGCATCAACCAACAGGGATCGAAGTGGATCCCCCACCATCTAGAACGGGTAATATAGAAGTGTCGAGGGATTTAGGGGGAGGACCTCCACTTGAGGACATCACTAGAGAACTGCAAAAGATCAAACTTCCAGAGTTTGCCGGGGGTCATGCCAATGAACGTGCCGAGGCATGGTTGGCAGGCATGACAAGGTGTTTTGCCTTAAGAGAGTATAAGTCCACTTCAAAGGTGAAGATAGCGATTTTTTAGTTGAGAGAAAGTGCCCTGAACTGGTGGGGCAACCTGGAGAGGCAGTTGCACCTTACCCCAGACACCGTCTCTTGGGAACTTTTTAAGGAGAGGTTCCGAAGGAAATATCTACCAGATTACTATGAGGAACAACAAGTGGGAGTGTTTCATGCTCTAGTATAGGGAAGCAGGACCGTAGAAGAATATGAGATCAGGTTTATGGAATTGGTCAAATATGTTTCATACACGGATAATGACTAACGACAGGCATAATGATTTGTCTATGGGTTAAACCCTAAGATAAGGGCCATGGTGCGGATTTGGAAACCATCTTCAGTAGCAGAAGCAGTGGAAAATGCACATTATGTGGAGGAACACATGAACTTAAATGGAGGTACGAGATCAACCTTTCTGCATTGTCCCGGATTCGTGGGGAAGACCCCTAAGACATTTTCCAGGGGAGGGAGCTCAAGGAAACCTCCATACGGTAATAGAGTCGCACCAAGGATAGTCACCACAGGTATTTCAATGGCAGCAAGTGCAGCATCTCGCTCATCACCAACGACACAGGCAGGTCCACGACCATCTCAGGGGACAACTAGTAGGGGCAGGGATTCTAGGCGAAGGAACTCATTTCAGAGACAGTCACAGAACAGTGAGCAAGTTCAATCTCGTGTTACCTGTTGGGGATGTGGAGGACCCCATTACCAGTGTGGCTGCCCAGAGTTACAATCAGGATTTGTGCATAGATAAGGAAAGGCCCCGATGGGAAGAGCAATTAGCAACCACTAGATTTATGCAGCGGTTAATAATCGCCAGGCAGAACATCAATCCACAATGGTGGAGTCATTAGGTGCGCTAAATCATATCAATGTTAAGATTTTATTTGATTTTGGTGCTACAGATAGTTTCATTTCACCATCTGCATTAGAAAAGCGTGGGTTAGCAGCCTACGAGCACGATGAATTTAAACAAGTCAAGATGGCTTCGGGGGAAAAACAAGCAGTAGGACCTAGCGTTGATAATTGTATAGTATACCTGGGAGTGTGTACTACCAAGTTGAAGATTTACATCACTGATCTCGGGGCATATGACCTAATCATTGGAATGGATTGGTTAGAATCCCATCGAGCTATGGTAGATTGTTTCACAAAAAGGGTGCTTTGTGGTGACGACGAGGGAAGGCCAGTAGAGATCCAGGGTGTACGGAGAAATGTGTCTCTACACTTTATTTCAACTATGAAGGTTAAGTGGTGCATGAAGTAAGGGTGTCAGCTTTCTGTAGTGAAAATAGTGAATGAAAGGAAAGGACCCTCCTTGGATCAGTACCCTGTATTGTCAGAATTTAAGGATGTTTTTCCGAATGAGTTGCCAGGGTTACCTCTTGAGAGGGAGCTTGATTTAACTATTGAGCTAAAACCTGGTGCAGAACTGATTTCAAAAACTCTGTATAGGATGACAACGCCAAAAATTTGTGAGCTACAGATGTAGTTGAAAGAGCTACTCGACTTAGGACTAATAAGACCCAGTGTCTCACCTTGGGGTGCACCAATAATTTTTGTGAAGAAGAAGGATGGTCCCTTATGACTGTGCATAGATTACAGGGACTTGAACCATGCTATAGTGAAAAATAGGTACCCAATGCCACGAATAGATGATCTCTTCGATCAGATGAAAGGAGCAACGGTATTCTCAAAGATTGATTTGCGATCAGGGTATCACCAATTATGGATTAAGGAAGGCGATATTCCTAAAACTGCCTTTCAAACTTGGTTTGGGCATTATGAATTCATTGTAGTACCTTTCAAATTGACCAATGCACAAGAAGTATTCATGAGTCTCATGAACGACATATTCCGGAAGTACTTAGACTGTTTTTTACAAGTCGTTCTAGATGCCATCCTTATCTATTCCAAAAATGAAAGAGAGCATGAGGAACACTTGCAAGTGGTGTTGTCTTGCCTTAGAGAGAACAAATTGTATGGGAAGTTGTCGAAGTGTTCCTTCTTCCAGAAAGAAATTCACTATTTAGGTCATATCATTTTAGGTGAAGGAATCTTTGTGGACCCAGAAAAGGTGAAGGCCATTATGGAATGGCCAGTGACGAAAAATGCTCATGAGGTAAGAAGCTTCATGGGGCTATCAGGTTATTATCGGAGATTTGTGGAAGGGTTCTCTAAAATAGCGAAACCCATCACCACTTTGTAGTGCAAGGGGGTCAGGTATGAATGGACAGAAGAATGTGATAGTGCATTCATCGAGCTTAAGAGGTTACTAACTAGTGTGCCAATTCTACGAGTGTTGGATATGGAAAAGGACTTCACAATATGCATGGATGCCTCAAAGAAAGGGTTTGGTGCCATGCTAATGCAGGATGGAGGAGTTATAGCTTATGCGTCCAAGAAGTTGAAGAAACACAAGGAGCTTTACGCTAATCATGATTTAGAGTTGGCAGCTGTAATGCTAGCTCTGAAACTTTGGAGGCACTATCTAGTGGGGTGAAACTTTGAGATCAAAATAAACCATCAAAGTTTAAAACATCTCTTCACTCAAAGGGATCTCAATGTCAGGCAAAGGCGATGGAGTGAGTTTATGAGTGAGTACAATTTTGGTGTTTCATAAATCAAAGGAAAGGAAAATGTGGTCACAGATGCCTTGAGTAGGAGACCACGTGTCTTCTCCTTGGTACCTTTAAAAGTCAATCTGAGAGAATGTGTGTTGACACAACTCCATGGAGATAGTTGGTATTTAAAGGTTACTTCAAACCTCTAGAGTGGGAGGCAAATAGATCCAAAGTATGAAGGATATAGTCTAGAAGTAGACGGACTGTTGAAATATCGAGGAAGTATGTACGTCCCCAAGAGTGCGGATATTCGAAGCATCATACTGAAGGAATCCCATAGAACACTTTTTGTGCACATTCGGGTGTGAAGAAGATGTACGCAGACATGAGGAAGATCTTCTTTTGGGTAGGCATGAAGCACAATGTAGTCCATTTTGTTGCCAAGTGCCTAGAGTGTCAACAAGTGAAAGCCGACCACCACCACCTGAAAATCCTCCTACAACCACATGATGTTCCTATGTCCAAGTGGGAAGTCATCTCTATGGATTTTGTTGTGGGGTTGTCGCTCACATCTCATAGACACAATGCCATTCTTGTGATAGTTGATAAGTTAATCAAGAGTGCTCATTTTATTCCTGTTAGAGACACTTATGATGTCACTGATGTGGCATGTGTGTTTGTAAGTGAGGTCATCCATTTGCATGGGATACCTAAGAATATCATTTCAAATAGGGACTTCGGATTCACTTCTAGGTTTTGGACAAGTTTGCAGTCAGCATTGGGGACTCAGTTGAACTTAAGCACAACTTATCATCCTAAAACAGATGGGAAAACTGAGATCTTAAATCAAGTCATGGAATACATGCTTAGGATGTATGTCATGGATAATCAAACCCATTGGGAGAAGTACCTACCTTTGGTAGAGTTCGCCTACAATAACAGTTTCCATAGCTCCATCGGAATGCCACCCTATGAAGCTCTATATGGAAGGCCATGCAGAATGTCGTTGAGTTGGGATAGATTAGAAGACCGAGTAACAGTTGGGCCAGAATTGATTCAAGAGATGGAGGAATAGGTGATTCAGATTAGGCAGAGACTAAAAGAAGCACAAGATAGACAGAAAAGTTATGCGGATGCACACAGGACTGATCAAAGTTATAAAGTGGGAGATCAGGTTTTCATTTGTATCATGCCTAATAAGAGTACCATACAGTTCGGGAAGGGGACAAAGTTTTCATCTCGATTTATAGGACCGTTCATAATCCAAGAGAAAATTGGACCCGTTGCCTATTGTCTTGTACTGCCACCCCACTTGCATAAAACTCATAATGTTTTTCATGTATCTGTTTTACGTCATTATGTTGCTGATGAATCACATAAACTAAATTGGAAGGAATTGCAGGTATCATACATGGGAACCCTCATGGTAGAACCATTACTCATATTGGACCGTAGAGTCCGACATCTCAGGAACTGTCTGGTAGACCAAGTTAATGTCCAGTGGGACAAGTATAGTCCAGGATCTGCTACTTGGGAAGATGCCAAGACACTACGACACGATTATCCCTCACTTTTTTTGACCACCTTGAGAATATGTTTCTCGAAGGTTAGGTGTATGTAACACCACCTTTTGACTTAGACAACCAGTATTACCTAAGGCCTAAACACCTTTATTTTCTATTCGCAGTGAAACTATTAAATGATACACTTGAAATTTTAAGACGTATGAACCTTTATGAATGTTTAAATGTATTTGAATGATGATGGATATGATGCGATATATTGTGAGAATGTAAATTTTATGAATGTTTAAATGTTATGAATAATGTTGGATATGATGCAATCTATTATGCAAATTATAATTGTATGAATGGGTAACTTTAATTGAATTATGGGATATTATGAGATCTATTTCTAACTTGAAAACGTTGATGTTAAAGTTGTTGGTACATGGATACCGAATTGAAATTATGGTTGTATGAAATTACATGATGATAATGCATAGAAATGTATGAGTTTGTGTTACAGACTAATCTACAGGTTATGGGCTATGAAATAGCCAAGGGATAATGATGATGAAAGTGGATGTCATGACCACTGGCCGAGAAACAATATGGTTTGAATCTTTGTATGTGAAATTATATTGGTTTGGATACATTGCTATGATATGTGGACCAGTGCAGGATTTCAGGAGGTGAAATTGCCTAAAACCGAATAAACGATGACAAAACTCCCAGCAACATGGTGCCACTGTACATTCCATTGTAGGGTGTGGACCCTATTTATGATTAGGAGGGGTGGAGTCATTTCCCACTGTGTATCCTCTGAAACCTAGAGTCATGGGAGGATGGTGTTAGCTCACTCTCCCCTAGACGTGTGATGATGACTGTCAGTTGCCTGCTGGGGATGCTTGGTCAAAATAGTGACACTTCCACTTACGGGTTCTATTTGGAGTTAGGTCAATATAGTTGATGCTCCAAGATAGTCCAGCAGAGGAAGGATAGGAATGGAAGATGGAAGTAAGTTAGGGAGGAAGGATGAGTAGAAATAGTTGAGAGTGTTTGCAGATTTGCCTTATGGTGGAATTGATTGTTTTTCCTTCTAGAAAAAAAATGTGTATATATGAATATTCATAACTATGTAACTAAACCACAATTGTCTAAATAAAATTGTTGAGCTAGATTATTGTAATTAAGCGAATTCACAAACATTTCATTGGTTTATTATTTTTGATAAAAAGAATAGTCTTATTGATTGGATTGGATGCATACATAAATTACTATAAGGGTGATAATTATTGTTATGAGTACATGCACGAGACTTGTATGTACTAGCTACACATGCATTTCTTGTACATATACACTAGTGTGTATGAGTTTTCTTGGTTTACTTACTAATAATGTCAGTTATTTGTTATGAATATGCGAACCATGTGTCTTTTCCCTTGTATCATAAAATACTTTAACTTCGGGACAAAGTTTTCTGAAGGGTGGGTGTATGTAACAACCCTAGTTAAATAACTAATTGTCAAAGTTAAATAATTGTTTAAGGTTTATTAAGTTTAATTAATTAAATAATTAATTGTCCTAATGTGTATTAATTAATTAATTATTATTTATTATTAATAATATTTATTTATTTATTTATTGTTTAGTGTATATTAATTAATTGATTAATTAAGTCATTAAGTCATTAAATATTTGGGTAATGAATTAAAGTTTAATAAATTTTAATTTATTAAAAGAAAACATAACGTATTGAAGTAGGGAACCATTAAGGAGAAGGGGATAAGGTGGTTGGCATTAAATGGAGGGATAAGGTGGATGGAATTAAATGGAGGGATAAGGTGGATGGCATTGAATGAAGGGAGGAGGCAGTCAATGGGAGGAGGATATGAGGAGGCAGAAGCATTCGAGAGAGGGGACTTTTGGATTTTGGGGGCAGGGAGAATTATTTGATATTAGGAGACTGTTACAGGCGAGCAATTGTTGCTGGGAGTTTTGGGCTCGGGGGCCAGGAATCCTTACGGAATCCTGGAGTTAGGGAGTCGGATAGGCTCTGTTCCAAGTTGGAAGGGAGGAAAGATTCGGTTTTGGGCAGAGTTTGGGTAGAGCAGCTTGGTCAGAGTAGCGAGGACAGACAGAGTTGGGGAAACAACATCACTGAGAGGTATTTATGTCATTATTATTATGATGGTTCACTATTTTACTAAGCTGTGTATGTTTTTTTTTATAAATATGATTTGTATTTCATGTTGCTCAATTATAATTTGTTGAACCATGAATTGTTAATTTGTTAGCTTGTTGAATATAGAACCATAAAAGAAGTTATAAATATCAATGTTATGTATCAATTAATTTATTAATTTTTAGCTTCTGTTAGCAAGGATCTTACATCTTCTCAAAGATAAAGCTGCCACCATTCTAGCGAGTCTTTCACTTTGTATTTTTACAATATGTGTACATTTCTTTCATTAATAGAAATCATGTATGTATTTATCTATTTATGAAAATTCTTATGTGAATTTCATTGTAATATCTCTTCTTTCATTTCATTTCGAAAATAATTCAGATCAGTGGTATCAAAGAAGGATGCTCTGATCGTTTTTTTGTGCATGTCTTTGATGAGGTCCTAGTATAGCAAGTTGGGTCTCAAGCTTGTCTCTCTTGAGGAAAATCGCTCTCACATGCCTAAGAAACCCTCTATGGAGGTAGAAAAGAAAAATGGCGGAGCATAAGATTCTATTAACCTGTTGCTTGAGCAAGCTCTCGCGTAACAGAGGGACAAAATGATCGAGAATTTTGCACACATCCTTCAATGTCTTCCAATAGAAACAAGTGCATATTCATCAAGTGACCACTTTGAAGGAAACTCTCCCTTCAAGGTACAAGTTAATATTGATATTCCCTTATTTGAAGGTGAAATAGATGTGGATGCCTTAGAAAAATGGTTAAATATGCTAGAAGGTTTTTTCTCTGTTCACAATTTTTCTTACTGGGAAAAGATCACCTTCACACTCCTCAAGGCTCTCCCCCATGTCAAACATTGGTGGGAAACTTACTAGGAGCAAAGTTCCATAGAGGAATATGGAATATATGGGTCGAGCCCACTTGGGATTTTTTTTGTGGATGTGGTCAAGGAACAATACTATCATGTTGATAAATATGAAGAACAATACATGAGATGTAACACACTGTGGAAAGAGAAGAGCCAAACAATTTCACAGTTCACAAATACTTTCCATACCTTGCACACCAAGCTGGGTATCAAAGACTCTGAGCAACATATGGTTCTGAAATACTCTGGGGCTCTATATAGGTACATCCAAACCAAAATGGATTTCCTAAACATTTCATCATTTGGAGATTCTTATCGATATGTTGTCAAAATCAAGCAGAAATTTAGGCACCAGAACAAATGGCAGTTTGGGTCTGCAAATCCGCAACAACCAAAGAATGGTAAAGACGACCCTAACCAAGAACATCTAGATAACCAGTCCAAGACACAAGTCAAGAAGGGTAAGGGAAAGATGAAGAATGACACTAGGAAGTGGTGCGACTTCCACAAAATCCCCTGGAATAACATCGATGAATGTCACTCGAAAAATTCATTGGTGGCTGAGGTCAAAGATAAGGAGGTGAACCTTGATTCAAAATATGATCCAAAAAATATTGAAAAATAGAAATATCAATGACGCAAACCCCACTATTATTGTCACAACCGCAATAATTCAACCAGAAGAAACAGTAGATCCTGAAGAGGGGGATCCCCTATTCCATTCACACATGTGGGTAAAGGGGACTCCGTTTCATTTCATTGTTGATAACAATAGCCATAAGAACCTCATATTAGTTGAGTTTGTCAAATAGTTGGGGTTGTCGACAAAACCACACCCACAACCATACAACATCGGGTGGATTCACCAGGGACGAGATCTTCGTGTCAACCAGTCATGTCGCCTGCCCTATGGAATCCATCCCTTCAAGGATGAGGTAGTGTGAGATGTTTCCCCTCTTGATTATGTGATGTTATTTTGGGCCAACCATATATGTGGAAACATCATGTTGTTTATGAATATCGACCCCGTAGTGTTATTATTACTCTTGGGGTTAGCTCTATAAAATACCAGAGGTAGTTATGACTATTATTCCACCAAAAAAATGCCACAAGGTAATCAATCATACTGAAAAATTCAACCTCTTCATAGTTTGTTAAAAGGATGCACAAAAGGCCACTACAACCACTGTAGCCTCAACACCTTCTATCTAGAAGAAGAATATTGCATAAGAGAAAGAATATATTGTTCCTTCACATAAAATGGTTCCTACATAATGCACCATCAAGCCCAGAGACAACGGGTTGGTGGAATAGAGTATACCCCACCAACAACAGGTTCGTGACAACCTTCCACAAACTAAGAAGTGCAACTTCTCCAACAAGGCATGCAACTCACCAAGATTCAAATTCAAAAAATTATTTCCCCTCTTCCCCGAGCACTCAACACAATGGAGACCATCTCTTCATAAGGGGGGAGGATTTATCCAGGTGGATATTGGTGGCCACCCACCTGTTCCTAATTCCAAATAGATTAGTTTGGAAGTTTTAATGTCAGTACATCTTTTTGTACTTCTAGGGACGTTTTGGGGCTCTAAGCGATGTTTTATTTTCTTTCCATATTCAAGTTGTATATGGAGTTGGAGTTTGACGAAATATTGCGTAGTTCCCGAAAATACCTTTCCAATGGGCTATCACATGCCTAAAATGGAGATCGTATGAAAACATTATGACCCTAGGAAGTTAATCTACTAACTTACCCCAATGGGGCCCACATGACTAGGGTTAGATTTTTGGATGTCTAGGGTTTTGGAATTCATGTTTATCATATGAAGGCTTTTAGAGCCTCATTGTAATCATATTCTTGTGAATGAGCATAGCCATCACATATCTTCTTAGAGATAAAGCTGCCACCATTTTAGTGAGTCCTGCACTCTGTATTTTTACAGTCTCTGTACATTTCTTTCATCAATAGAAATCATGTATTATTATTTCTTTGTTTCTGGAAATTTTTATGTGAATTTCATTGTAATATCTCTGCTTTCATTTCATTCTCAAAATAATATGGATCAACTAAATCTCATGCATGACACTTATTTGAAGTTTATACAACATGCTTGGTGGAACCTTGGGAAATGCCAAGTCTAAATGATCTATCTCCTTTAATGGACTATGCATTGTATCCTCATCTATATGAAACATTCCTTGGGTGATACAAAATTTTTCATTTCCCATGGCTATAATCTATACCGTCTCCTGTTTTGGAACTATTCTCTCCTAAAATTTTTGTTGTTGTTGCACATGTTCTCTTTGTTGTGTTGTAGTGAGTTGCAATTGTTCTAGTGCATCCTTGACTTCTGTTAGTTTCTTGACTATCTCCTCCATTTTCTTCTTAGCATCATACCATGCCTACATCACATGTTCGTGTAATTTCTTTGTGACTAACTCTGCATCATCTTATGTCAGAGTAATTTGAGGAACTTCCTTGCGTGCCTTCATTTTATTTCACTGGCCAACTGACTGCAAAACTATTTTTTTTAATGGTAGAGTCTATGTCTACACAGTTTTAAATGGTATATCCATGTATGGGAGATCTTCACCTCCTATTTCCTCCAGCATAGGAGTATATTTCTTGGGATGTGTTCCTCAATTTGTTCCTACTTCTTTCTCCTTTTGTTTAGATGGATCCTTAGGGACAATATGTTTTTCCTTGGTTTCCTAATGGTTTAACTACCCCCTATTTCTTTCGCGCGCTCTGTTTCTTTCCTTGTATTTGTAGCTGGTTTGGTTGACTGTCTTGAAGTGCCAGCCTCTACTTGTTGCTTAGTTTTTGATAACTTATTTGGGATCAATGGCACCTTCCATTCTTCAGGCCATTCCTTGATGGCCCACTACACTTATTCTACTATAACAGAATATCTCAAGTGTAACCACTCCTTCTTAGGATCCCTGTTACGAGGAAAATCTCTGTATGGCTAGGGGTAAACCATAACAGATGGAAATGACTGAAGAAATCAACTCTACTCTCAAGTATGCTATATAAAAAAATATGATAGAAATACAAGATAAAAGGCTTACCTCGTCCAGACGTTCGATAAAGCCCACCATTGATGACTTGACCCAAAGCAATATACCTGCAAATAGTCCTCAATAACCAAGCAACGCAAGCATATGGTGATAATATATGATGTTATCACATTCAATAGAATAATCCATCAACATTCATAACAAATACACCCATGGAATAATAATTCAAATATTTTCAAGATGTTAATTGGACATGAAAATAGTATTTCTATTAGGATATAATCAATAGGAGTGAATAAGTTACAGACTTCTGTGTCAGCACGGTTCAAAATCGAGAAACTAAGCTCATTCCAGTTGGGCCTCCACCACTTCAATCCTCTACCAAAGGAAAGATCATGTAAGAGAGATAATGAAGTTCCCAATCAGTAAGGGAAGAGCTTGGGTGTTGAATAATGTGTTCAAACTTAAAGGACAAAGGGATGCAGAATCAATGTGAAGTGAATAATTTCTCCAGAATAACTTTTCTCTTAAGGTTGAATTCTTTCTCCTCTTTTCCATAGCTCAGATTTGGCTCATTTATATGCTTCAAGTGGAACTGAAGGGCTGGTTCAGAATGTTTCCAGTATATGGAAGGCCAAGGATCATTGATCTTGTGACGTGACATGGAAACCCAACACCATTTTTCAATTTTGGGCACATTTCCTGATGTACGTGGGCTGTAGTGGTACAACCTTCATACACACATGTTGTATAGTAGGCAAGGTACGTATATGTGGAAAAATATATATTTTTATCTTTGGGATTGGTAAAAAGGGACTTCAAGTCTACATAGGGAAATGGAAAAAGGCCTTCTGTGCAATATTGCATGGGGTGTGGAAAATATTTCTATAACATATGCCCCCTCATGTGTGAGGTCAGAGAAGTATCTACGATGGATGAAATACATTATGAAAATCGATAAGTGGAGTAATGGGGACCCAACTGGAAGAATTAGTTGCTCATTAAAATTTGTACTCACTTTGCATACATGGCTACTAATTTGAATTACATTGTAGATCCATGTGAAAATATACCAAACAACTATCCATGGCAATGAATAGGAAAATAAAAATGCGGTTACATCCCAAAGCCTGTCATAGTCACGAACAAGGCCCAGTAAAATCAGTCTCAAAATCAATCTGAAGATATCTGTATACAATGGAGTACAATCCGATATCCCATGATCACTAAAGTCACATAGGTACCAGTCCAATGAAAAGGTAGAAATAGTTCAGGAAAGTTGTGGCTACATATTGATGTCTTCAAGTCTTCTACACAATCCATCAAATGTGCAAGCCTACATCATCTGAATAAAGGAATTGAGGTCAAACACAATGAGACTTCGTTTGATTAGCGGTTATTGAGGTATACCGTTAAAAATGTGAGACAACCTACTGATGATGAAATTAGGTATCAAGGCAATGAGTACATCCTTACAAGTGTGAATAAAGGAGTTGGGGTTTAACACTTGAAGAATCCATCAATCAAGAGACATTGATGTATTCCCAACTGTTGATGGTGAGAGAACCTACCACTAATGAATGCAAGCCTCTAGGTACTCATAGGACTCTAGGTATCATTTCCAAAATATATGAGATGAGGTTGAGCATTAATGCATCTCTCATCATTCAACACAAGGTACAAAGCAGGATATTGATGATTTGGAGGAGATCGGATGAAGAACATGTTCACAAACCAACAACCATGTGCATCATTTACTTGTGCCAAGTGAAAGAAGTACACGAAAAATACCCTCTGAATAACAACCAATGAGGAAAAATGATGAAAAAGGAGAGGAAACCACTAATAAGGCTAATGGCCTCCAAGACACTACATGAATCCTAGTGTGTGAATAGATGTCTTGTCATCAAACATAAGGGAAACCACCTAGTCAATGACTAGTGATGAAATGTTGACTGATGAGTTCAAGGTTACCTATCAATGAGGGAAGTAGGACCTGGGTGTTTAATAGGACTAAAAATTCATGTGATTCTGAGACAAACTGAGGGTATGACCGACATGCAAAGTCAAGAGTTCTGAGGAATGGACAACACAGGTTGATAGATATCCTTTGAATGAGATCATGAGACATATGGAAGACTCTAGAAGCATAGAATCAATGATGAAACAATTAGATGCAGGAGGCATTAATCAAAATCTCCATAGGGACTGGAAGAGTGACCAGTCAGGGGAGAAAAATCTTTTTAATGAGATGAAATTCCTAAGGCCATTCTAAACCCAAAATTTTGATGACAAGTGGACTCAACAATTTTGCACTCTGTTCAAAGGAGACACGACTGTTGCCAATATAGGATAATAACCCCTTCCTGCCAGTCTTTTTTTGTTTTTTCATAGTCAAATGAATGCTATGATACAGAGGAGGAAACGAGTGTCACAAGTGAGAAAAACTAGTTCCAGTAGTGGAACATACTTATGGTCAATGTAAGGAGGTGCATGGGGGAGATGGACACTTGGGGGAATGTTCCCTCCTGGGTATAGGGTGTCAAGTTGCAAATGTTATAATGAGTCTATGTTTGGTTTAGGATGTAAAATTGTTGAGGCAAATGATTTGTAACGCAAAGCGAGAATCGATAATAGGCTGAATAATGCAAGCAAGGGCATGAGTTGAAATCACAAATTAACGCCAAAATATGTCCTTTTTCATATTCTTATTCTACTTGGTGTGAAAAAGGGATAAAATTGTACCAAATAGATGTGCTTTCAAATCCAATTTATGAGTGTGAAAGAGAGAAGTTCACTCGTCAATCTTTTCTCTTTTTGAAGACGAGTTCGAAAAGAGCTTAAATCAAACTCGGATGGGAGTCCTCTAGGTATAGGTCAGCATGTTTATGAGTGAGAAATGAGGCTCAACATAAAGTCATGTATTAGCTATAATGGACTCTCGGTCCTATGGAAAAAATCTTGGCATGGGCACCAAATGGAGCAGAGGATCTAACTAGGGTACCCATGTTTGGTAAGTCTCTACCATTTGATAATGACACATCTTGTAGAAGATGGAGGGTTCTGTGTCGCTAAAAAATGGGTTCATACCTAAGGCATATGAGTGACAGTTATAGGACAATGAAATTGTGCATGATGGAAAAATACCTATCCTATATGCGAGGTAGATAAAATACCTGTCAATAGTTACGAACAATCAACATAACACTAAAAACCGCAAGAATCCTTGACAAAAACTACAAAAACCAACTCAATCCACTGTTGTATTAGTCCATTAGGAGAAAATACGATCCAAAACTATGTAAAGTGGGTAAAAAATACTATAAATAGTAACAAAAACCAAATTTTAATGTCATTTGACTTTGTTACCAAAATAGTGAATTTTGGACCAAATTACCTCCGATCTTTAGCTGGTGATTGTGGGAGCATCAAGTGATGGAATCAACGACCGTCTGGACTAGGTAATTCCTCTTCCCCTCCTCTTCCTTTATAGTGGATTACATTTTTTATTTAGGTTTCAAATTTTAAGTTATTTAAGGCGCAAATTAGATATTTAGGTGTACGTCGGCTACCATTCATCGGGTTGCGTATACATGAGGTTATAAGCGACTGTGTAAAAGACATATAGCATATACTCAACCCTATACATGATTTTGAATTCGAAAACCTATGTATATGTCCATAAACAAAGTTTTTGATGGTTTCTAATGTTGATTAATTGGGTTGGTTGTCATTGATGTCAACCCTTGAAGAAAGTCTGGTAGTGAATTCTGGTAGCGAATTCCGGTAGCACAATGGTTTGGGTAATGGACCCAAGTTTGTTTGATGGATAATGGTAAGAGTTTTGATATATTTTCAGGTTATACTATTCCAAATATATATTTCATTTCATGCCATTTCCGGTGGTATGTGGAATGTCACATAACTCCTCACGGTTAGAGAGGTATGGCCATGTGAAGTTGGAGAAAGGCTTAGGTAATGGACCCAAGTTTGTTTTATGGATAATGGTATGAGTTTTGATATATTTTCAAGTAATAATATTATAGATAGATAGTACATGTCATTTCATTTATATTGGTATGTGTAATGTCACATAACTCCTAATGGTTAGAGATTTATGGCCATGTGAAGTTGGAGAACCCTCATGAGTCATCTAGAAGACTCAAAAGGTCAAAGTAGTCAAAGTGGTTAAAGAGATTTTAGAAGGTAAATAATAAAGTGAAGTGATGATTGTACTATAATTCAAAGTGAATACAAAATAAATTATTTAAATAATAAATTTAATGGAGAAATTACTATGTTTACAAGTGGGTTAACCCTAAAATAAGGAAACTGGGTTAAGATAGTTAAAAGGTAACCCCTTGAGGAAGGTACATGAAAGAATAAATAAGAGGAAAATCTCTCTCATTTTAATAACACTTGAGCATATTGAATATCTACAAGGGATTGAGGTAACCTAAGGATATATAAGCCAAATTTCATAAGGCAGGTGAAGTAAAGAAGGTTGAAATTCAAGGGAGGATAAATTCTTTTGATGATGCTTTCTAGGGTATGTTATTTATAGGACATCTCACCATTTTCACAATAAATGTTTTTCTAGAATGCTTCAGACCATGAAATTGGGAGGCCATTGAGGAAACATATCCAAGTAGCTATGATACAAATTTCATATTGTGGGTCGTTGTATTTTTGGAGTTACACGCCGTGGAAAATAGGGTTTGTGGCTAGTCCTGAAACTAGTCTAAAACTAGTGTTTTGGGTACAAATGTCATAAATTATTCATAACAGATCCAAATTTCATAAGAACAATTGTATTGGTTAGAGTACAGTCTTTAGTATCTTATGTATAGTTTTCATATCCATACAACAAATATTCCGTGCGGGGCATGCTCTACAAGTTCTCTCTCTAGAATAAGCCAAAATTCAACAAGGTATGCCATTTTTGCTATAACTCCTTTTTTGAGAGGTTCCAAGTAGTGAAGTCTAGATGAATTGCATAAAATACATTGAAGAACATTGTATACCATTTTAAGATATTTATTCATTAAAGGTACATAGTTATGATTATTGCAAGTTAGGTTTTTTGACTAATCCAAAATTAGTCATGTGAGACTAAAGTAAAGTTTGATGAAAATGCTAGTATCTTGTTATTAAAGTTAAGGAAGGTTTGCAAGTTTGTCATATTATAAACTAGGTATATTATAGAGTTACAAATCATATTTTTATGATGAAATTGATGAGGGATTTTGGTTGAGGTACATGTTGGGTACATGGTTGAGACAAGTAGTTGATGATTTGACACATACATGAGGTGTATAGTTGATGATGTTGGTACATATTGATGATTAGTTGATACATGATTGGTACATACTTGGTACTTTGTTGGATGCACTTATTTATGGTACAGACTGATTATATGTTGTTTGGTATAGGCTGGTGCATGGTTGATGCACTTGTTTATGGTACAGGTTGATTATAGGTTGAGGTACAGGATGATGCATGGTTGATGCATGGTTTAGGTTATTGGTACGAGTTGTTTGGTGAAGGTTGATTGGTACAGGTTTACAACAGTATATATCACAATGATAGTGTGACATTGGTTCCATCATTCTACTTCTACCTCAGGGTGGTTGGACGGGGAAAGGATAGGTGGTTGTAGCCACCTTCCATTTGTATCTAGAGAACTTAGCGGGTTGTAGCCTCCTTCTAGTTGTAGCCATAGAATTGGGGAGTTGGATCTTCCCTCAGGTTGTAGCTTGAGAAACTAGGGGGTTGGAGCCTCCTTCAAGTTGCATCTGGAAAACAAAGGAAGTTGGTGCTTCCAATGAATGTAATTCTTCAAGACAGTTATAACCCTAAATTGCACCACACATGCTTACCTGGCATCAGACCATCTCATATCCTTTCTTTGCCAAAGCACTGCTGAAAAACTCTTTGAAAATCCTTCTTTATAAAGGCCCATGCACCCTACTCCATTACTGCACACGTGTACACACTGTTTGACCCAAAACAGCCCACGTGGACCGACAAAAGCATGAAAAAAGGAAAGTTGCCGATGGAACACAAAAGCTATGGGTGAGTTAACTAAAACTCCTAGCCATGCATGGCTGAGTGTTCATCCAAATACCTAGCTCCTTCTAGACTATAAAATAAGGGGTAGGGGTCCCATTTGGAGAAGAAAAAATATAGCAAAGAAACTCTGCCCATTGTCCCAACCCTTTAGCCTTTCCTTGTGCCAAAAGAGAAACAAAGCAAAGCAGTTGGAGGATAGTCGAAGAGGAGCCCAGGATCAGGTTCATGGAGCGGTGGCCGGTCTCAAATTTTGTAAGTTGACTCATTCAAAGTAATAAAGAAAATGCTTTTCTCGTCCCAATTCATGAACTTTTTATAGTTTGATTCGTATATGTTTGGATTTCTAACCCATTAGGATATAAGTAGGATGCATGCATAGTTGTTGCTTGTCTTGTATGCAGGTCAGCTTTGGAAGGAGTATTGTGAACAAGTAATCAAGTACAATGGAGGATCGACATCAAACACCAGGAACGAGGTAGGTTTATCTTTCCATGCATTTACTAAGAAAAGAGCATTTAAATATAGGGATGAAGGTAGAAAGTAGTTTCTCTTCGGTCATATCTGCATGTAAAGTCTGAACTCTATTTTCTAGTTCGTAGGGAGATTTCCCTCACAATAGAATTGGCAACCATACTGGGGAGACTCTCTAGGGTTCTTGGAATTTTATTTCGTTTTTGGGTAGTTTTACAGAATAGTTTTTCTTGCTTGTTTTTTCTTTTAGTTTCTGTAAAGTCTGAGCTAGCAGGGAGTCTAGTTTTCCATACCAGCTTTCCCTGTCTTTTTCTTGACTGTGTTTTTCAGGACCCACAGAGGTACATGCAGCCTGCATAAGGTCTGCACGTGTGTACCCACACCTTAGTCTCTTACAACGCATGTGTGAATGCTAGCTGAAGAAGTAGCAGTAGTGTGTAGAGTTCAAAGAACTTCAGAGGTAGTCATCCTCTTCCCTGTCAGAATCACACATTCTCAAGGGGTTTTCTAGAATTTTGTCTAAGTCTTGTTTGCTAATAGTCCTATCTCATATTGTTTTTTCCTTATCATTTTTTCCTTACATTGTTTGTTTTTCTATTAAAAAGAGTGTCCAAGCCTTTAAGGGATCCTGGTTATCAATATCAGTGGTCTCTTCCTGGTTTGTTCTATCTATTTTCATTTTTTTTCAGAGTTTAGATATACATGTGGCCTGTACAAGGTCAACTCACATGTACACGCCCTCTGTCTCTATCCAGCGCACGTTCACACGTGTGCTTTAAGATTAACAGTCGTGTGCTTGTACATGATACTTTTTGTTGAGGGTAAGGCAGTCATCCTTTCCCTTGATAAGAATTATTCCTCTCAGGTGTTTGAATCTATGTTTGAGCAGTCAGTAGCTTAGGATTAATATTACCCTTAGCCTACTTTTTCTCAGTTTAAAAAGTTGTCATAAAAATAAAAGAATTTTTAAGGTTTTTAGACAAGTGTGAGAGTCATTGTTTTTAAAAAAACAATTCCTAGTGTGTGATTTTTGACCTGATTCTTTGTGATCTGTGATTAGGCTAGAGTTTTTTTTCTTGGTTTTTGCTTATCGGTATTTTTCCTTTCTTGGTTTACTAGCATTTAAATAAAAAAAAATCTCTTTTCATTTTCTTGTTTGGTTGAAAAGTGTTTTTCTGCATTATTAGCCAGGGAAAAGTCGTTTATTTCATAAGTTTTTTTAGTTCACTTAGATCATAAGTAGCTCGTAGTTGAGTGAAATTCCTTTGAGTTTGCTTTCCAATATCTTAGAAAAGTTAATTCTTTTTTTTTTGAAAAGTTGTTGAAATTTTGCATTAAGAAAATTTTTTGTTTCCAACTTTTTACTCATTTTTTGCTTTTGTCTTTTACACATCATCAGTTTCACTTTCATACCCCTTGATGTAAGACGAATCCATAAAATTAACGCTAAATTTAAAATCTACTAGACTTTTATGGTTGTAGGGTTCACCAACTAGTTCAGAATTAGGGCCTTGGATTAGGTTGGCGAGGAAAATCTTCAAGGCCATTTAAAATCAAACATTGGAGTTTGAGTTAGGGAGTGTCTAAGTCCAGTTTCATGAAAGTTATCTGGGACCCCCCTCTAACACAGGGTATAAACACGAGGTCACATGCGGAAAGGTAGCAGAGATAACCCCTCCAAAGTTGGACCAATCGTAGTGGAGAACACATATAGAGGGCTTGTTTTGGGATTTCGTCGTTTGCATTTTCCATGGGGCTTCGTGTGTCTCGAATCCATTCGAGTTCCTCAGTTGTATTCTAGACCATTTTCTCTCGATACCCTTGATAGGTTTCGGGCTCAATACCCTGCTCATTGTGGTCTACCCGACTTTTGACTGTACCTGCCCGGTGACTGTTTGCGCGCTGGCAACCTAGTTGCCAATCTTTTTTAGGGACATACACAGGTGACTGCGGGGGTATACCGTGGTACCTAGGATAGACATCGGGCCACGCTTTTCAAAGTATACCTGGAGGGTGCTTCCGTGTTCAATTTTCACTTGCAATGGTAAGTTGCTCTAGTGTTGGTTGTTGTAACTGTTCTTCCAATTAATTTAGTGTTTTCCTGTCTTATCTTCTAGAGAATTTTTTTAGTGTGTGTTACTTTTGAATGTTTAGAATACCTTAGAGTGTCTTGGATCTTCTCACATAGTGGAGGATCCTGAACTCCACCAGTCATGAAGGATTCTTGGCCTGCTGGTGGTTACACTGGAGCCACCCCCGCCACCATTAAGGTGAAAGCTAGACCAACAAGGGTCTTTTGAAGCAATCGGGTTACAAACCATTGTGCCCGACCAACCCCTAGATGAATCTACCGTGTTGGACCTTGAAGGAACTGCTCTTGGCCGGATTGAAACCCGAACCACTAATTTTTTAGCACCTTTCGTTGTACCAAATCAATTTTACGAGTGCCAGATAGTGTTGTACACACAACAATGGAAACAAATGTTGTTACTTCTTCTGGGAATTCTTCAATTCCCACTATGGTTGTCACCACAGGAGAGCTTTCACCTCCTAACCCACCATCATCGGTCCAAGCCACCATGGTCTCGAATGCAACTAATTCACACAGTGGTCTGATCCCGTCTTTGGTGGCAGCCACAACCCCTTTCACACCTAGTGCAATAGGCCCTCCGTTCTCATACGGGATGCCTAGTTCGGGTACAAGTCTTGTACTTTACTACTCCATTTTATAGACTTTGGTTCTAGGGGCAGGGAGCTCTAGTGCTCCTCTGCAAGGTTACATGGGGGGCACTCCTGCTCCTTTTAATGCTTTCCCTTATGGAGGTGGTCATATCCCTCTTTCGTCCCCTTCACTCGGTGGTTTGCATCAACAATCTGTCGGGTAACCTACACACAATAGCTTATTTGGAGTGGGGAGTCAAGGACCACCTTTTCATAGTATGCCGATAGGTTCGACACTATTTTCTTTGAATGAAACGTTTGGTAACAACACCTTCTCATCAGCCGCTTTCCCAACTGGGGGAAACCCCATTTTTGGAAAATCTACTCCTATGCAGGGTACTATTCCTGCACAGGGGGAAAACCTAGCAGGACCTTGGAATTCAGGGCAAGGATCCATTGCCTCATCTGGAATGTCGATATGGGGTAATTCTTTCCACAATCAATGGAACCCCAAACAAACTACTACGCCTATCTCCACGGGACCGACATGGGGTAATCCTTCCCAAAGTCCTTCGAATATAATGCATGCCCAACAATCTATGTCCTATTTGGGAAATAANTATGAAAAATCCTTATGCTAGCTAGGGCCATGGTTTCTACCAGAATTTGGGCCAGCAGCCAAACTTTTCCTGGCAACCTGGTGCCAGTCAAACTCCAGGCCCCTTTTTCCCAGGTTATCACCAACAACCCAAACTACCTTTCCTGGTGACTTTACACTTGCCAGATTTGACAAGGTTGTTGAATGACCCTATTTGTCATGATCTGCATTGGCCTCCTATGCCGACGAAGTTTCCTTCGGACATTCCAAAGTTCGAAGCCAAGCCTAAGGATGATCCAGGAGATCATGTGACTACCTTCCATCTTTGGTGCTCATCTAACTCATTGAAAGATGACTCCATACAGTTTTGATTGTTTCAACGTAATCTCATTGGGAGTGTCGCGAAATGGTACATTGATCTCGATCGCTCAAGATACTCTTCTTTTAGTGAACTGACGATGGCTTTCCTGAACCATTTCTAGTTACCTGTGAGATACGATGCTGGCACAAAGATGCTCACCAATTTTGAACAGACAACAACGGACCATATCTCTGTTCACATCTGAGAATGGAGACAACGGAAGAGTTTAATCAAGGTACCAATCCCACCAGCATTCCTGCTTGAGTGGTTCCTTAAGTCTTTGGTCCCGCAGTTATCCAAAGATGTTGTGATGTCAGGAGTTTTCTCCGAAGAAGACGCCATCATGAGGGCTCAACAGTTTGAGCTCATATATTCTCAGTCTAGTTTATTATACAACATCTTTCCAGATGCGCCACATTCAATATTGGATAAAAATAGATAGAGAGTTGGACCACATGCCAATGGTATTGTCGGTTCAGCACAAACAAAGCCCACTGAGCAATTGAAAAAGCAGTTGCAGCAGTTATCTATACAACACACAGCAACCAGTCAAACTACTACTTTGGCTACTCCCCCTACCAAAACGTCAGAGGTACACACCGTGCATTCAACTAACCCAAAGTCCACCCAGCAGCTTGAAGGGAAGTAAAAAAAACGAAAGAAGGGTAAGGGGGATAAAAAAATCACTGATAATGTTGGTGGGGACAACACTAAAAAATGGAAGGCAAGGTATCCATGAAACTTGTGCGCGGAAGACCACCCGACCCATCTATGTCCTCAACTTGCAGAGGCCCAAAAATTTTTCACGCAGCAACAACAGGCGGTGTTGACTAATCCATTTCAACATGGGAAAAATCTAACTCAAGCCTCTGCAAGCACAAAAGGGGGAAACAAAGAACCCTGTGTGCCTCCGAACAACCCCGCATCTGCGAACGTATATATGGTTAGGGGTGATGCTTTTATATCGACTAGAGAGCATGATTATAGTAAGACAAGCACTTCTGAGAAGGGTAAAGAAGCTGACCTCCCATCTCTTCCTCTACAGATTGAGAAGATGTTGGGAGAAACAATGACACGCATCCCAAAAGGTGCATTTAAAAAAGCTTCTCATAACCCAAATGCAAGGGCCACCCAAAACTACTCTGTGGTGGAAGATTTATCACAAACCCCTTGTGCGATGTCTGCTTTGGAGGTCCTCCAAATCTTCCCTTTTTAGAGGAAAGCCTTGTTAACCACTTTGGGCTCTACTGAGACTTGTAATTCGAGTACCATCATGTTAGATACAACTGACTTAAAACCTCGTCTGCCTTACCACGTAGCATTTCAGATAGTAGTGGCTTATCCCACAAAAGATTTTACTCGAAATATCTTCTGCACAATGGCCGATGAGGGTGCCTCGACATGCATTATGTCATTGGCATGTTGGAAGGCCATTGGTCAGCCCGTTTTGTCTCCATCACCTACTCTCCTCACTGCTTTCGATGGTCATTCGTTCCGACCACACAGAATCGTTCCTTCTTTCCTCGTGCAATTAGGAGGGAAGACCGTGTGTGTTGAAGTATAGGTAGTCGATGCTCCCCTTGACTATAACCTCTTGTTAGGAAGGATTTGGACTTATGCTATGCAAGATTTGGTTGCTACAGTTTTCCGGGTCTTGTTGTTTCCACACGAGGGTCAAATAGTGACCATCAATCAATTGTCTTTCTCCAGACTTGACCCTGCTTTGGGGGTATCCACGGTCCCAATGATTGATAATCCTCAACCAAGTGTCATTAATGTAGGAGTTGGTTTGTGCCCATCCTTGATGGGTACCTTCGATTACCTGCCCCCTCACTGTGACATCAAATTTATATCCAATCACCATAAGGTTGAGAATTTTTGAGTTTCATCGTTCTGCATGACTTACTTCGAGGATCCGTGGATACTTCCTTCCCCATCGGCCACGATGGATGAGACAGGGCACCCAGGCAGGTCCATGCCCTTGTATTCTACTGAAGTAGCATGCTCTTTAGTCCAGCAAGCTTCAGCTAACCCTGATTCGACTCCTGCACAGGAGTTAGATCCACTTCTAGAGCCTATTTGGGCTTAGGGTTCTCTCGCTAACACCAATTCATTAGACTTAGTCTTACCTTCTGACGAAGCAGTAATCAAAGCAATGACTAGTCTGGACAAACCTTGGGAAGATCTTCATCACAGATCATATTTTCTCCCAGAGTTAAGCTGAATCGAAGCAGGAGAATTCACCGTGACCATGATGAGAGATCAATCGTGTCCTATTAATCTCTTAGCTACACATGAAATTTATGCTGAGGGAAATATGGAAAATATCACTGAAACTATACCAATCAACATCTCCTGAAATCTTGGTGTCATGGAGAACGTCTTTGTCGGAGCGGATTGCTCCCCTGAAGAGACTCAAATCTACACAGATCTTTTCAAAGAATTTTGCGACGTTTTTTTCTGGTCTTATGAGGAAATGCCAGGTATCGATCCAAAAATAGTTGAACATAAAATCACAATGTATCTTGATGCCAAGCCTATCCGACAGAAGATTCATCCAGTTAATCCTAAGAAAGCAGCAACCATCAAGATTGAGGTAGAGAAGTTGCTAAAGGTAGGTTTTATCTATCCTATCCATTTGACTCAATGGGTGTCAAATCCTGTGTCGGTCAATAAAAAACAAGGCACGATTCGTGTATGTACTAAGTTCTGTGATTTGAATAAGGCATGTCCCAAAGATAATTTTCCAACACCATTCATTGACCAGATCATTGATGAATGTGTTGGTTGTGAAGCCTTTTCTTTCATGGATGGTTTTTCGGGATATAATCAAATCCAAATCAAACTTGAAGACCAACACAAAACGACATTCATTTGTCCTTGGGGTACATTTGCATATCATAAGATGCCTTTTGGTCTTAAAAATGCTGGAGCCACATTCCAGCGGGCCATGTCTTTTGCTTTTCATGATCTCAAGCATATAGTCGAGGCCTATCTAGATGATTTAGCATCAAGATCTCACAAGAGAATGGATCATCCCACACACCTTAGACTTATCTTCGAACACTGTCGCTACTTTCAGATTCGCTTGAATCCAAACAAGTGAAGCTTCTACTTAACATCAGGACATTTGTTAGGTTTCATCGTATCAACAACAGGGATCATGGTTGATCCTCTCAAGGTGGAGGTAATAATCTATTTCCCCCCCCCACGCACAATCCTTAAGCTTCAGAGTCTGCAAGGCAAGGCGAACTTTTTACGACGCTTCATCGCCAACTATGCCGAAATCACCAAGGGATTTATGCGCTTACTGAAGAAGGACGTTCCTTTTTACTAGGATGATTCCGCTCAAATCTCTTTCCATGCATTAAAACACTCCCTCACAACTACCCCTCTGCTCCGGCCACCTAACTATAACAAAGATTTCTTATTATATCTGGCTGCAGCAGAGTCAACCATTGGCATGGTTTTAGTTCAGGAAGATGATTTGTTCTCAGAATACGTGATCTATTACTTGAGCCGAGGCCTCGTAGGACTGGAACTCAATTATTCTCATATTGAAAAACTTGCGTTGGCAGTAGTTCATGTTGTTCAACGGTTCCCTCATTATGTTCTGTTTTTCAAGACCATCGTCATTATTGTTGTGAATCCATTCTAGTACATGTTGACATGACAGGTTATAGGGAGAAAAATTAGTAGATGGATAGTCATCCTCTAGGAGTTTGACTTAGACTTCGTTTCAGCAAAGTCTAAAAAGTCATTGGTCTTTGCAGAGCTTATTTCAGAACTTCTGGTTGAGTCAGGTGACGTTGTGCCTGAAGAATCACCTATCTGGGGAGATATGTTTTTTATCACATCTTTAGATCCCTGGTACGGAGATATACTTATCTATCTCCAGACTTTGAAGTGCCCCACTTCTTCTTCTCATGATGAGCGTCGGCATATACGCCATCAGGCTAAGGATTATCTCATACTCGATGATACATTGTATCGAAGAGGTGTAGACTGTATCTTACGTCGATGTCTCACACATGAGGAGGTAGTTATCGTGCTTAATGATTGCCATACTAGAGCTTGTGGCGATCATTTGTCTAGGTTGGAAACAACCCAAAAGATTCTAAGAGTAGGTTACTTCTGGCTGACACTCATCAAAGATTGTATAGAATAGGTCAAGAAGTTCCATCCATGCCAAATCTTCTCTCGGAAGATGAGGGCACATCCCACTCCCATGTTTCCTGTCATCACAATTGGTCCCTTCACCAAGTGGGGGATTGATTACACTACTTGCAACCCCCCTTCAGCAAGGGGGCACTGTTATATCATCGTAGCTGTAGACTACTTCACTAAGTGGGTTGAAGCTATGCCAACATTTAAGGATGATGGAGAGACTAAAACTCTCTTTTTATTCAACCAGATCATAGCAAGGTTCAGCATCCCGAGAGAGATTGTTACTGACCATGGCAGTAACTTTCAGAACCAAATGATGATTGAATTAACATGAAAGCTTGGGTTATGAAAAGAGCATTCATCACCCTACTACCCCCAAGCCAATGGGAAGGTGGAAGCTGTAAACAAAACTTTTAAGACTATTCTACAGTGAACTATCAACTCAGCCAAGTCAAATTGGCATTTGATTTTATACTCGACATTATGGGATTACCGAACATCTGTTAAGACTGCAACCGGTTTCTCACCTTTTCATCTCATTTATGGGTTGGAGGTAGTCTTACCCATCGAATGTCAGATCCCATCTCTAAAATTGGCAGTACAATTATTGCCAGACACTTCTCAACTTGAAGAACGGTTAGTATACCTTGAGTAGCTCGATGAGCAGCGTCGTGATGCGGCCCTGGCCAATGAGGCTCACAAACATAAGGTCAAGTGTTAGTATGATAGGTCCGTTAATCCTCGAATTTTCTCTGAAGGCGACCTTGTCCTGGTCTATGACCAAGATAAGGACCCCCTGGGGGCAGGAAAATTCTAACCCATGTGGTTCAGACCTTTCATCATAAAAGAGGTATTAAAAAAGGGCTCTTATCGTCTGGTTGATTTTGAAGGGAATGCTTTGGCGGAGCCTAGAAATGGGCTCTACCTCAGGAAGTATTACTCGTAGGCAGGTCACTATGGGTAACTTTTTGGAACATATGTATAGTCTTTGTACTATTACTTTTTAGTTTCTTTTAAATGTTATGGATGTGTCATTGAATTTATCTTTCGTCAATATGGCAGATGTCAAGTGATTTCGAGGTGTTTGTTGGGTATGCAGATGGTGCTAGTCGACACACTCAGAGGCTTGCCTCAGTAGCTTGGGTAATGTTTACACCTTAGGGCCAGTTTTTATCTTCAAGAGGTATATGCTTAGGTGACAAAACAAATAATGTCGTCGAGTATAGTGTAGTTATTGAGTTGCTTCGTGACGCCTTGTCATTGGGTATCTCTCATCTCCGGGTCTATCTTGATGCTCAACTGGTTGTGTCTCAGTTAAACAAAGTATATCGGGTTCATGATCCAACCTTACACTGACGATTCCTTAGGGTACGTCTCTTAGAACGAAACTTTGATTATATTACATATTTTCATGTTCCTAGGAGATTAAACCAAATTATAGATACTCTAGCTAATCAAATTTTAGATTGGCATCTTCCACACATATGAAAGAACATTGACATAAGCATGTAAATACATTTTTTCACACGTGATCCATAAGACACAAAAGATCAAAAACCATATATAATATCATAAAGTAACCAAAGTACATAGATGGAGGCAAGCACCTCAAAAATAGGACCAATAATGAGTCATGGGGCTTATGCCCTCAAAAAATATATACAAGTAATGCTCATGGCACGTAAAAAGTCTAAGTAGGTTCAGGGCCTATGTGCCCTATTATACTGGTCCACAACATGGGCTAAATGCCTAAACAATCAAACCCACATCCGAGGTGCCCCCACTACATGAGGCTGCATGGATGGTGGCAGGTCCTCAATCTCTGCCATCGAGACTATGCGAGTGAGTGCAGTAAAGTTCCGCTCAACTCATCTAAGTACCCTCTCAGCCTCCCCGGCTGGGAGGTATCCTGCTACTGTTGGTCCCCCAGTAGTGGCAGCTGTGGCTCCTGGTTGAGGATGATGCATGTTCCGTGCATAATCAGTAGGTCGCACTGGTCCCACATCTGCATGCAAAAAACATATATCCTTCAAATAATCTGGCATATAAAAAAATGATATATATAACAAAAATGACATAAAAAATTACATATACAACAAAACAACTACAAAGGTAGAGACTTACCCATCTCCCCTGACTCCTCACTAGGAGGCACGGGTATCTCAGGATCTCTCGAAAATTCTATCCCTGCATATGGGTAATCCTCGATCACAGGGATCTACCGGGACAACCATGCAAAAAAGTCATCATCGAAGGACTCGTTGGTCCTTCCACCACCTTATCGCAGAACCCATCTACATACAGCAGAAAAAGAGGCTTGATGTCCTCGTACCACTTCCCGAGGACTAAAGCTCAGAACTCTCTCGAAAAATAATAAACACAAAATAGTCCCGAACCCAAAGTTCTTCTGTGTTTGTTGATGGAAATCTGTCAATTGCCTCTTCATACACTCTAGTAGTGTGGTACTCCAGTAAAAAAATTGTGCATTCAAGCACTGGATAGCATAGTTCATCTGTGCTCGAGATGCCTGATGCAAGGCTGTTGAACTGGTAATCTGCCCAATGAGAAATAATATTTCTTACAACAATAGGTTAGTGATCTTACTTATGGGCACCTGGGAGCTCAAATGGTTTGTCCCAGCCTCACAGTGCAGGGCTATCATTTCTGCTATGTCATGCAGCCCAGATGGAAATGTCCTCAAATTGACTGGTTCCCCTCTCCTTGAGGGGCCAGTCAAAAAGTAGATATCCTCGGTGGTGGGCACCAGTGATTGCCCCTCTATAATGAAGGCCTCTGCATCAGGGTGCCAATAGTCAACCAAGGAATTCAGTAGCCTCGGTTGCACTCGTATAAATGGACACAAGAAGAACTTTAGCAAACCACATTGCATCAACGTGGCCACGGCATTCGGATCTCCCACAACCAACTCACTAACTTCTTCGTGCTCCCTTTCCCTCCAGTGGACATACATCCTGCCAACACAACAAAGTTCAAGAGGGTGAGTGAGTGATGTTTGGTTCTTTTTATCTATAAAGAGGGGTCCACGTGTGCTGTCTACGTGACAGTCACGTGTACACATGGGCAGGTTTTACTCTGCCCGAGTGTACACGCGGCCTGTGCAGAGACAGCCCACGTGGACTTAGGGCCGACCTTTTAAAGGTCGACGCCCACCCAAAACATGAAATAAAAAACCAAAATAAAGAATGGAATAACTAGATGGGGGAGTTTGTACTTACTTGGTCCAGACGGAAGTTTGTTTCATCCACTATAGATCCCAAAATCATCGTTTTTATCAAAGGGGGTCTTTTGGCTCCAGAGTCAATTTCCAAATCAGCAATGGTGATAATGAGCTACCAGCTTCTATTTATAGACCTTTTGGCCTCTTTTTGTCACTTTTTTGGCCTCCCTTATCATTTTATTTATACCAAAAACCATTTAGAGTGATTCAGGAGTTATATGGGAGGGATTTGATCGGGTATTGCGACATTTTTTTTGAGTTTTGAGGAAATTTTGACGGTCCATGAAATGTTTTTCCAAGAATCAACTTGAGCATACAGGTTAGGTTACTAGCCCAACTTTTGTGTCTCGTTGTCTTTTTCTTCTACCATAGGATCGATCCGATCAGGTTGTGACACAGAACTGTCATATCTTCTTTAGAAGTGTCGCAACTTGGTAGTAGAGCTTACCAGAACATGGATTCCCTAGGTAGGTCCTGGTTGCATTATGGTGTCCATGCCATCTCTAAAACACTCTAGGCTTGGGAGTCCTTATAGTCTTTCCTGAATATGAGTTTGAGCCTCATTTTCTTGATTCTTCTTTTCTCTTGATCTCACCCTCAGGACTCCCAAAAAATAGCGGGTCTTATTTTAAGCCCTTTTTAGACCCTCTAAACATGAAAAGATTGTCGAGCGATCTTGTGGCCTTTCATGCTTGTTAAACTGAAATTTGAAGTCACGTCTGTCCAGCGGTAGGTTACCCCTTTTTTGGTTCGGACGGTCAACTATACGAACAAAGGTATACTCTATGGAACTTCCGTTCTTTAGAAGAGTACTCTCGGGTATAATTTTATCCCTTTTTAGGGCCTGAGGGACTAAACTTACAAAAAAGAAACCCCCACGGAGGCCATAGTTAATCTCTTTTCAGACTCCTTAAAATTGAAAATATCTTTGAGTGACCTTATTCTTTCACACTCGTTAAATTGGTCCAGAAGAATATTCTTGACGGAGTCCATAGTTAAGCTTTTTTCAGACTCCTTAAACATGAAAAAATGGTCGAGTGATCTTGTCTTTATCACAAGTTAAATGGTTTTGAATAGATGTCTTGTAAGTGCTAGTTTACCCCTTTTTTGAACTGGCTAGACTACCTTCGAAAAAGGTACCCCAATGGAGTCTCCTTTTATGTTTTTTCAGACTCTCTAAACATGAAAAACCACTGATCTTACCTTCTCTGGACTTGTTAAACTTACATCAAAGGACATTACCATTGTGTGTTTTGTTAACCACTTTTGCATACCTTCTATATCAGCCTAGTAACAGTTTTCTTATGTGTTTTAACACCCTTGGCCCCCGGAGGATTTTTCCCGAGTATCATTATTTTGAACGTCAGTCTTGCCCTTGTGCCTCGAATTTGTATGTTTGCAATACTTGTTCCTCCTTTGTAACGTCATATTCCTTTATTATTTTTCCAAAACTATTGAAAAGGACAAAAAAAATCAAATATACCCCAAAAAGAGGAAGGGAAAAGTATTTTCTTTATTGGCAGCATAATGAGTCGCCCTTAGATAAAGCACATCTATCCATTTGTTCATCAGACTATGGGATGTAGTACGACCTTAGGAAGCTTTTATCTCTCTATATAGAGTTGTGTCCTCCATCGTTTGGTTATCCTTCCAAACATATTGAGAGTTTGCGTTGCCTCCTACTTCGTAGACTTATGATTAATGCCATGCTGCCTGAGTCTCATCATTTGTCATGCTATTATCCAAGGGAAGTTTGTCACCAAGCCTGAGTCGGCCCCTCTGCGATATGTCTCTTTTCCTTATACCTGGCCATCCTGAACATCCAATCAAGTCCTTGTTCGAAATCATTGAAGCCTTCAGTTTGATCATCAATATTATCAAGTCCATGACCGACAAGCCGTCGAAGACCTCTAGGTAGTGCAGTCGTACACTCATATTACACTCCTACCTAAGTTTTGAAGATTTTGAAGTTGTTGCTCGAGCTCTGAAGATCTCATGTCTAGCCATCAGGGCGAATCGACTTCTGGAAGATGGATACTCTATATGTATATCTTTCTGATTTCAAGATGTAGCTCCACTGTGTATTGTTCACGGCTACTCTTTATAGTTATTTGAAATGGATCTACAGTGTATTTGATTGGTAGCCATGATTCTATTTTATCCCAAGCATGGGTATGACCACATCGATGAGACATGTGTTATTTTGCAGATGGCACCTCCCGGTTCCTGATCCTTGGGCTCAATCGTTCAGCACATCACTAAAGATTGGTAATGTATTTCAGTCATCAGATGCTCTTCTGACCTCACACATTAGGGGGCATCTGTTATAACCCTAAATTTCACCACACATGCTTACCTGGCATCAGGCCATCTCATATCTTTTCTTTGCCAAAGAACTGCTGAACAAATCTTTGATAATCCTCTTTTATAAAGGCCCACGCGCCCTACTCCATTACTGCACGCATGTACATGCTTTCTGACCCAAAACAGCTTGCGTGGATCGACAAAAGCACAAAAAAAGGAAAGTTGTTGATGGAACACAAAAGCTATGGGTGAGTTAACTGAAACTCCCAACCATGCATGGCCGAGGGTTCGTCCAAATACCTAGCTCCTTCTAGCCATAAAAGAATGGGTAGGGGTCCCATTTGGAGGAGAAAAAATATAGCAAAGAAACTCTACCCATTTGCATATTCCCATTGTCCCAACCCTTTAGCCTTTCCTTGTGCCAAAGGAGAAACAAAGCAAAGCAGTTGGAGGACAGTCGAAGAGGATCCTAGGATCAGGTTCACGGAGCGGTGGCTGGTCTCAACTTTTGTAATTTGACTCATTCAAAGTAATAAAGAAAATGTTTTTCCCATTCCAATTCATGAACTTTTTATAGTTTGATTAGTATATGTTTGGATTTCTAGCCCGTTAGTATATAAGTAAGATGCATGCGTAGTTGTTTCTTGTCTTATATGCAGGTCATCTTTGGAAGGAGTATTGCGAACAAGTAATCAAGTACAATGGAGGATCGACATCAAATGCTGGGAATGAGGTAGGTTGATCTTTCCATGCATTTACTAAGAAAAGGGGATTTAAATCTAGGGATGAAGGTAGAAAGTAGTTTCTCTTCGGTCATATCTGCATGCAAAGTCTGAACTCTATTTTCTAGTCCGTAGGGAGATTTCCCTCACAACAAAGACATATAAGAAAAATCATTCCCTGGTTTTCTCCCGCTTTGGGTTTCCACATAAAAATAATGGTGTACTATGTATGTGTACGATTTCTCATTTGTTCATTGTTTATTTACTCTGCAATTATTGGATGATAATGCTACATTTATATAACACTTGCATTATATGGTTAAAAATGATTAAATTTCTCTATTACTGATTCACCCCCCCCCTCTCAGTAATCCAACAATTAGAATCGGAGAAGGTTCATTCAGAAATCAGTTTAACCACTGAAAGGTAGATCATGGAGAGAAACAACATGTATAAATATGGAATACCACAGTTTGATGGACAAAAGTATGCATTTTGGAGCAGAAGGATGAAAACGTATATACAGGCATAGGAATTTGAAATTTGGCAATCAGTTGTAGATGGATACAAATAACCAACAGTTCCATCAACAAATGAAAGAGCAATAAAACTCAAGAAAAATAATTCCAAAGCCACAAATGCACTTTTGAATGGTCTTTGTGAATCAATTTACACCAAAGTTATACATTGTAAATCCGCTAAAGAGATTTGGGACAAGCTTCAAAATATTTATGAAGGAGATTCAAAAGTCAAAGCAACAAAGCTTCAAACTTACAGAGGTAAGTTCAAACAAGTAAAGATGAAGGAAGATGAGAATATTGCATCTTACTTCTTTCGATTCAATGAAACAGTAAATTCAATCATAGGATTGTGAGAAGAAATTAAAGAATCTGTAATTGTTCAAAAGGTACTAAGATCTCTCCCTATGATATTTGATACCTAAGATATCAGCGCTAGAAGAAAAAGTAGATCTAGACTCAATAAACATGGATGAAATACATGGAATCTTCACAGCATATGAAATGAGAACTGAACAGGAACATCCATATATAAAAGAATCATATTTCAAAGCATCCAAAAGGTCAAAGCAAAAGGGAAATCAAAAGGAAAAAAAACATAGCAGCAACGGTGACATATCAGAAGATGATGAAGAAATGGCCAACTTTGTTAGAATATTGAACAAGGGAACCAATGATAGATATAAAGGTAAGTTTCCTTTGATTTGTTTTAATTGTGATGGTATTGGTCATTTTGATAACAAATGTCCTCATAAGAAAAATAAGAGTAATGATGAATATTACTCAAATAGAAAACAAACATATAAAGGAAAAGAACCACAAAGAAAGTTCTTAAGAAAAGTTTATGCACCAAAGAAGACATCTCATCATTAGATGAAGATGAAGTCAGTGACAATGAGATCTAAAGAGTTTTATTCATGGAAGTAGAAGACTCTGACAAAGAAGACACTGAAGAAGAATATAAAGAGGCCAAAAAAGAATATGAAGATGTAGAAGTTGACTACCGAGAAGAATTGTTGTGTGCCATAGAAGTTAATTGAAGAGAAAAGAAGAAAAGAAACAAGCTACAAGTGGAACTAGACAAGGAACAAGACAGTCATGAACTAGAACAAATTATCACAAATTTGAAGGTTCAGATAGATGAAGATAAAAGAGTTGAAGAAGCACTCAAAGAACAACTAGAAGAATGAGACGTGATCATTGGTAAATTGGAAGCAAAGATTGTCACATTAAGAAAGGATATTCAAAAGAAAAATATGCAGAACAACTCAAAAGTTTTGGATGACATTATCGACATTCAAAAAACTCATCATGACAAGTCTGGACTTGGATATAAATGAAAAGAAAAGGGATCAATATACAAAACAAAAGAGCAAGAAACATATCCAAAAATCTATGCAGATATAATCAAAGGGGATAGGAAGATTATAGGGACACTCCTCCACTTAGAAGATTCATATTTTAGAATCAACAACTGACAGATAGGCCTCAGGAAGAAGAATGATTCATAAAAGAAACTCCTTTCAAAATATCTTCAACTCCCAGGTATAAAACTATCATTTCTGTTTTATGTTATGCATGTAATAATTTTGGACAGAAGGTTATGAATTTCAGAGCTAACAACAAGAACATAAACAAATTTGAAAGTCATACAATAAAGGGTTATCCAAGAAGGTCTAGTGAAACACAAAGAAGAAGTTACAATAGGTTTGAATCATTGAGCACTGAAGTGGAATTCTAAAAGTGTAACAACTTTGGACACATGGCCAAAGATTGCAGAATGACAGTTCCTCCTAGAGAACCACAACAAAAAAACAACAGTCATAGATAGGAACCTCAGAAGAGAACATGGATAAGAAAGAAGAATCAATATAGAAATGAAGAATGCACACTCACGCTACAAGCTAAGTAGAAGAAACATGGTTGGTATGTTGACATTGGTTGTTCAAAGCAAATTCTTCATTGCTAGGACACCTCAATAGAATGGAGTTTTTGAAAGAAAGAACAAGAAAGTACAATAAATGGCTTGAACAATGTTAATGGATTGAAAATTGACATATATGATTTGGACACATGTAGTTCATACAACGGTTCACATTCAAAACAGAGTAATGCTTAGAAACAACACTAACAAAACTCCCTATGAGCTATGGAAAGGAAGACCAACAAATGTGAAGCACTTCAAAGTATTTGGAAGCAAATTCTACATCAAAAGAGAAGATGGTAGAATGGAAAAGTTTGAATCTCGTGTGGACAAAGGAGTACTTGTTGGTTACTCAAGTACAAGGAAGGAATACAAGTGTTACAATTTGAGGTTTAACAAAGTTGTGTAAAGCATCAATGTAACAATTGATGAAACAAGTGGACGCGAATTAAAGGAAGAAGAAAATGAATCAATGGAACAACTTTACAAAGAAGAAGAAAAAGATGAAGAAGAAGTAGAAGGGGAAGATGAAGAGGATCAAATAGAAGTAGAAGACAATCCCAACAAGTGACTCAAAAAAAACCTAGCAAACAAGTACATAAGAATCATCCTTCAGATCAGATTATCGGAAACAAAGATGCAATAATTGAGACTAGAAGAAGAATTCGTTCACCATAACAAACACACCTAGCGCTCTCATCTAAGATTGAACCAAACTGTTTTGAAGAGGCCAGCAAGGATGAATTTTGGAATAAGGCCATGGATGAAGAATTGGATCAAATAGAGAAGAATGACACTTGGGAATTGATTTCAAGACCAAAGAATAAAAATGTGATTGGCACAAAGTGGGTATTCAAAAATAATTTTAATGAAGATGGACAGGTTACAAGGAACAAAGATAGATTGGTATGTAAAGGATACACACATGTTGAAGAAATTGAATTTGAAGAGACATTTGCTCCAGTTGCCAGAATGGAAGAAATCCGATTGCTCCTAGCTTATGCATTCTCCAAGAATATTAAAGTGTATCATATGGACGTGAAATCGACTTTTCTGAACGGGGAACTTGAAGAAGAAGTCTACATCGAAAATCCAGAAGGATTTCGATTGTTAGAGAACACAGATTATGTGTGTAAATTGAAGAAGACCTTGTATGGTCTAAAAAAGTCTCCTAGAGCATGGTACTCTAGACTGTATAAATATCTACAATAGGCAGGGTTCAGAAAAGGAAGTGCAAACAACAACCTCTTCATCAAGGTAACTCAAGATAGTATTTTATTAATTGAAGTTTATATTGATGATATTATTTTTGGAAGTACTCATGATAGGTTAAGATAGAAATTTGCAAAGGATATGCAGAATGAATTTGAAATGAAATTACTTGGAGAACTATCTTTCTTTCTAGGTCTTCAGATATGTCAAAGAAACCAAGGAATTTGTATTTATTAAACTAAGTATATCATAGAAATGATAAAGAGGTTCAGAATGGAAGATTGAAAACCAATTACCACTACTATGCAAACCAGTTGCAAGTTGAGAAAAGATGATGATTCAAAGTCTATAGACCAGAGGAAATACAGGTCAGTAATTGATAGCTTACTATATGTGACAACATCTAGATCATATGTAATGCAGGCAGTTGGACATGTGGAACAATTTCAAGCAACACCAAAGGAATCACATGTATTGGCAGTGAAGATGATTTTCAGATATCTCAAAGGAACAAAAGAGTTGGATTATGGTATCCATAAAGAAAGGACCTATCACTTATTGCCTACACAGATGCATATTGGGCAGGTTGCATTGATGATCGACGAAGCACCAATGTAGCAACGTTCTACTTGGGTGAGTTTTTAGTATCATGGTTAAGCAAGAAACAATCATCAGTATCCTTATCTACAGGTGAGGCAAAGTATATTGCAGAAAAAACATGTTCTACATAGGTTCTATGGATGAAAACAACTATGACAGATATACAGGTTGAGTATGATGAGCCCATTCCAATCTATTGTGATAATACAGGCGCCATTAATATCTCAAAGAACCCGGTGATGCACTCCAAGACAAAGCACATTCCAATCAAGTATCACTTTCTACGGGAATAGGTTACAGAGAAGAACATCAAAGTTGAATATGTGGGCACAAAAGAACAAGTGGAAGGCATCTTTACAAAAGCATGTCCAAGGTAATCCTTTGAGTATCTACGCCATAGACTCAGAGTAATTTCTACTCCAAAATGAATAATTTTGAATGATTATCTTATATGTCTTAGATTTACATGAGGAAACACCATAAAGAGGACAGTTTAGGTTGGAAGATCAGTTTTGGGAAGATTTTAGTGAAAGGGAGTATCCCTAAGGACAATTCAGTTAGGGGGAGCAACCCCAGATGGAAAGATACCTTTGTCATTGATGACAAAGGGGGAGCGATTTATCATATACAAAGGTAAATGAAAAGGTAAAGGTAAAGGGGGAGAATGAGTGACATGACTTCAGTATTGCATCAGAGTGTTTCCATCAAATCCAAAGGGGGATATTGTTTATTAATTGGGTTGGTTGTCATTGATGTCAACCCTTGAAGAAAGTCTGGTAGCGAATTCCGGTAGCACAATGGTTTGGGTAATAGACCCAAGTTTGTTTGATGGATAATGGTATGCATTTTGATATATTTTTTGGCAGGATTATTTTAGATGGATAGTACATGTCATGCCATTTACAGTGGTACATGGAATGTCACATAACTCCTCGCGGTTAGAGAGTTATGGCCATGTGAATTTGGAGAAAGGTTTGGGTAATGGACCTAAGTTTGTTTGATGGATAATGATATGCGTTTTGATATATTTTCAAGTAATAATATTCTATATGGATATTACATGTCATGACATTTCTAGTGGTATGTGGAACGTCACATAACTCCTCACGGTTAGAGAGTTATGGCCATCTGAAGTTGGAGAACCCTCATGAGTCATCTAGAAGCCCCAAAAGGTCAAAGTAGTCAAAGTGGTTTAAGAGATTTTAGAAGGTAAATAATAAAGTGAAGTGATGAGTGCACTATAAGTCAAAGTGAATACAAAAGAAATTATTTAAATAATAAAGTTAATGGAGAAATTACTAAGTTGACAAGTAGTTAGAAGTGTGTTAACCCTAAAATAAGGAAAGTGGGTTAAGATGTTTAAAAGGTAACCCCATGAGGAAGCTACATCAAAGTATAAATAAGAGGAAAGGATCTCTTATTTTAATAACACTTGAGCATATTGAATATATACAAGTGACTGAGGTAACCAAAGGATATCTAAGCTGAATTTCAGAGGGAAGGTGAAGTAAAGAAGGCCAAAATTCAAGGGAGGATAAATTATTTTGATGATGTTTTCTAAGGTATGTTATTTACAGTTCATCTCACAATTTTCACAATAAATTTGTTTCTAGAATGATTCAGAATGTGAAATTGGGAGGCCATTGAGGAAACATATCCAAGTAGCTATGATACAAATTTCAGCTTGTGGGTTATTTTATTTTTGGAGTTACACGTCGTGGAAAATAGGGTTTGTGGATAGTCCTGAAACTAGTCTAAAACAAGTGTTTCAGGGCAAAAGTCATAAATTATTCATAAGAGATCCAAATTCAGTAAGACGAAATGTATTGGTTAGTGTATAGTCTATAGTATTTTGTATACAATTTTCAAATCCATACAACAAATATTCCGTGCAGGGCACACTCTACAAGTTTGATCTCTATAATAAGCTAGAATTCAACAAGGTATGCCATTTTTGCTATAACTCCTTTTCTGTGAGGTTCCAAGTAGTCAAGTATGGAGGAATTTCATAAAAGATACTGAAGAACATTGTGTACCTTTTTTAGATCTTTATTCATTACAGGTACATAGTTATGATTATTGCAAGTTATAGTTTTTGACTAATCCAAAATTAGTCATGTGAGACTAAAGTAAAGTTTGATGAAAATGCTAGTCTTTTTTTGTTAAAGTTAAGGAAGTTTTGCAGGTGTTGGCCCTTGGTGATGGAAGTGAGTGAAGATCAAGGAAAAAAAGGAAAAACGGGAACTGTGCAGAAGACAAAACTACTATTACTGGGTTGAAGTGAGAAAAAGAGAAGAAAAGACGGAGCGAAGTAAAAGGAAGCAAGTCATTGGACAAGGAGATCGAGGATGATAGATCAACAAGAAAGACAGATTGTGGACATCTTAGCAAGAGGAAAAATCCATCATTGCATGCTTTGGAATACCGTGTGACAATGAAGGAAAGACAGGCTAGCGAAGCCCTGAAAACATGAGTCAAGTTGACCTAGGGCTTTACACACCTAGGGTTTGGTATCTAGGGTTTTGACACCTAGGTTTTGGCCTAAGGCTCTCGGTGAGTGATTGTAATGTATAAATAAGAACCTAGATGAGGGAAGAGGGTTTGCTCTAGTTTTTTTATTGGTATGAGTGATTATTGTGTGAGAGAGAGAAGTGTTAAGTGCAAGATTCTTCTGGTATTGTAAGATCTTCAGCTGGGTGCAAAGATCAGTCCTACAACTGGGTGCACAGGAAGGGGAGAGATAAAGAAAAGAAGAAAGAAGATTTTCTAGCTAAGAGGGCATAAAAGAAATGTATGCTTCATCTTAATACATTATAAAGAACAGTTCTGTGGGCATATCCCTAGAGAGAGGGTGAACCATGTATATTTTTTGTTGTGTGCGATTGATGCTCTTTTCTGTGCCATGAGGTATATCATTATTTAATTACTGTGTTAGATCTGGTAGATAGTTCTGCGGAGTAGATCTAAACTAGTAGATGGTATATAACTACTGTATTGATTTTGTATTGGATCCACTTGATATCCCCTTGGTTGTAGACATCTCTATCCTACAACCCCCCCATAGCTACTTCGGGTGAGACTGCATCTGCTTTGCAGGTGTTTCCGAAAGGGCCAGTATTTAGGGCTTGTTGGTGTGCTCTTGGAGATGAACCCTGGGTCTTCCCCTGTGCCAACAAATGGTTACAAAACTGGGACATGAATCTTCTTGAGGGAATGTCAAGGTGGTTTCCATCGAAGACAAAGATTCATAAGTGGATAGAAGACCAAGAAAAGGACTTCACTAAATCCCATAACAAGAACCCTAATCTTAGTATAGAGTATTGGTTGGAGAGATATATCTTTACTGATATACACAATATTTTTTTTTGGAGGAATCCATCAAGAGCTATATGAGTGGCTAGCTAGGTTAGGAGATACCCAATTTGAGATCAGAACTAGGCCACCTTTGGTTTGGATGTTGACGTTGATCAAGAAGGTTAAGAGAGTTGATAATGTTGTGTCAAGAGCACTAGATCACTAGTTTGACAGTACCATTGGAGGGTATATCACCAAGTTTGTTGTTGACAGAGTAGAGGCATATAGCCAAGCCGAGAGATATTTCTTCAAGGGACCCAGAGGAAAAATTTTACATTTTTTGAAGCTGAGGATCAAGATTCTATTGCATGAGAAGAACATCTTGAAGATACAGTAGCTAGACAGATCCAAAAAGGCTAATGTTCAAGAATTTAGACAATGATAGCGACACAGAGGATGGACATACACGTAGTGGGAGAGTGTTCAAAGAAGTTCCTCTCATGAACCTATTTAAGCAAAACTATGAGGATGAGGGTTTCTACAGTGGAGAAGAGGTAGATTTGACAGACGAGGAGAATTCAGAGGAAGGGAAAGTTACAGAGCCTCGCCAAGAAGAATCAAAAGCTTCAGGAACTGCGCCGACTGTAAAAGTAAGTACCGTTAATCCTATTGTTTTTTAAGCAACATTAAGCAATTAGAGTAATCAGAGTCACCAGAGTGTTCAAAGAACTGTCACTAGTATTCCATCGCATACTCAGTATAGAAATCTAGGAAGATCTATGGCAAATGAGATGAGGTTACCCACCTTTAGAGGAGATGGATCTGAAGACCCCAAACAACACTAGTTTCTCTGCGAAGCTGTGTGGAGCATTAAGAATATCACCGATGAAGATGTCAAACAAGCTCAGTTAAGTACTAACCTAATAGATCGTGCACTGAGCTGGTATATGAAATTTGTCCAAGGAGATATACCTAAACCGCTGAATGCCATTAAGACTTCGCTAATTGATAAATTCAAGAAACCTAAGTCAGAATCGCAGTTCATTATAGAACTGAAAGAAATCAAGAAGAGAATAGCTGAACCAATATGGGAGTTCGATCAGAGATTCAAGACCTTGACAGGCCATCTGAGTTTTCAAATCCCAGATGAGAAGAATAAGGAATGGTTCATTGTTGCCCTCTTACCACACATCAGAGTTCCTCTGATGCAATAGAAGATCGCTTCACAGGTTGAGGCACTAGAGATTTCCATGAAGCTAGAATCATCCCCTATGGGAGAATCCAGCTCAGGTATGAGTCAAATCTTAAGTCAACTAACTAGTTTGTCTCTACAGGTCAAAGATATGAAGAAAGACAAGGGAAAATATAAAAGATAATACATATGGTGTGTCATATGTAGGTCAGAAGGCCATGACAAGGAATATTGTCCCCTATTCCATGAATACTTGGTCTCTGAAGCTCCGAGCCCCTTGAAACAAGTTACCCTACCTTGGTGTGAGGTATGCAAAAACAAACATCACCCTAGTGAGTGCTACTACATGCAAAAATATGTTCAAACACCCACAAATCTATATTTCACATTCTATAAGTCCATGGGACATAATGATAGGAATTGTAGGGCTTACGATCTCATGCATGAAAGGTCAAGGGATATATACAAGATTCAAGGTGAAGTACAACAAGAAGGAAACACTACGCAGTATAACTCCCCTGGGAGAGGAAACTTCAACCCTCGTGGTGGATTTCGAGGAAGAGGAAGAGGAGGAGGTATGGGTTGAGGTCAAGGAAAGATAATCTGTTATAACTGTGCACAGCTTGGACACTTAGCAAGGGACTATCAGAACCCTTGTACCACTTGCAGCTATTGCAACTCTTTTGAGCATGTCATCGAGGAATGTCCAACATTGCTGGCTAAACTTCAAGAGAAAGAGGGACCTCAACAGAACTCGTAGATACAATTGATCAAAAGAAAACCTCACGGAGAAGACCCTAGAGTCTATTTTATCACTCGAGGAGGCGTTGTTACAAGATAAGACAAAAGGACCCAAGGAAAGACTACAGAAGAATAAGGAATCAGGAAATATGCAGAGAAGACACAAACTTTTGATGCAAAGAAATAAAAACAAATGTTCGAGGAGGAAATAAGAGAATTCAGGGGAGACCAATGTTCTTCATCAAATACACGACCAGAAGTCAAAGAATGTGGAATTCCTCTAGCATTTGATCAGTATGCTTTTCCTGAAGATGGAAAAGAGGCAAGTAAACTAGTCAGTTTCTTGTATACATTTATAGTGCTGATTAAAGACGAGAAATATATACAAGAACTGGAAATTTTGGTCAGATAGTATGAGATAGGAAGGGTATATCCTTTACTGAATAAATAAGTACATCAACTATCTAAGAAGAGAAGGAAAAACAAGGAACTACAATTGAATTCTTAGATTGGCGAATATGATATAGACTATGTGGTCCTCGACTTAGGGTCGGAGGTCAATGTCATGACGAAGCAAACCTGAGCACTGATGGGAAAACCTAAGTTGATCTATTCCCCTATCAAGCTTAGGATGGCTAATCAATAGGAAGTAAGCCCCTTTGGTAGATTGGAACATGTCCCTATGGACATCAACGGAGTAAGGATGTTTGCAGACTTTGAGGTAATTGAGATAGTTGATGATAGCTATCTTTATCCTGCGCTGTTAGGAATTGATTGGGATTTCAACAATTCCACTATGGTTGATTTAAAGAAAATCCGAATGAAGTTTGAAGGATATGGCCTTAGGGTCATCGCACCGTTAGATCCTGATGAAGGCCCGTGATACACTGATCCCATTAGAGAAGAAGACCATGCATACGAACTAGAAAACATATACAAATTAACAGCTAGACAACAAGATTACATTAATCCTACGGTGGATGGAAATTTGAGCTGGCGAAGTGACAACGCATGTTCATCAGAATCAGAAGAAGCACTAGAGAACTGGCAAAACAAAATGTATGAAGTATCTACAAGGAGATGTGCTAGATTAACCAGGGAAGTACACTGGATCGACACAACAGTAAGTAACTTACCCAACTTTGATGGTCTAAATCCATTAGAAACCTTCTTATCGGACTTTGAATAAAGTGTACCAACATAGCAATGCTTGTTGGCAATGGATGAGGCCTTGAAAGCCATGCCAACAAGATGGTGGGGGACACATAAAACCAACATTACAGAATGGGTACAATGTCTTACCCTCATAACCACGCGGTTCTCAGCACAAGTAGAAGGCTGTGAAGTTAGGTACACAGGTCGAAGCTGCCCAAAGGACCATGTGCGAAGTTGAGAGGAAGCCTGGAGATCCATTCCTCAAGAGAAGTGGGTGCACAAATTCATAAACAAGATGGATACTATCCCTATCAACTGGTACCTTCAAGCAGCGATACGCCTCATCACTGCAGAGAGGGAAGGTATGACTCAGAACTTTGTCACCACCTTTTTATTCGAAATCCAATATTCTATAGTAGATCAAGCATTACAGATTGTAAGACAAAAATTAATTGAGGAGGCACCTAGCCTCCCTTTGGAGCAAGAAGAGGATGAATAGACTGCACCTCTCGAGAAATTGCAAGGCTATTACAACATCAATGTTGATGAAGACGATGATCCTAGGAAGGTGAAAATCGTAGAAATAGAAGGCCAGAGAGATGTGAAAGGACCAGGAGTTGAGCTACCATTTATTGGACAGCCGATCAATATCAAGAAAGTCAATATTGGAACAGAGAAAAAATTAGATCTTGCAAATGTTGGAGATTATTGGGATGCTGCCACTATTGACAAGATCACCGAGTTACTGCATGAATATTAAGACTTGTTTCTGACCAAGTTCACTGATATAAAGGGCATTAAAGGGACTATGGGTGAAATGAGGATCCCTTTAAAACTAGATGCAAGACTATTCAAACAGAGACCCTACAGACTGAACTCTAAATATAAAGAGAAAGTGAAGATTGAGCTCGACATAATGCTAGAAGCAGGGATTATAGAACCTATTGAAGAGTCAGAGTGGATTATCCCTATGTTGGTACAAGACAAGAAGAAAGGAGAGATAAGGATTTGTGTAGATATCAGGAAGCTAAACGATGCTCGTTTGCATGACCCCTTCCCTACACCATTCACTGATGAAGTTTTATATAATGTAGGAGGTTAGGAAGTATATTCTTTTATAGATGGATTTTTCAGGATACCATCAGATCTGGATTGCCAAGGAAGATCACCATAAGACTACCTTTACCACAGAATGGGGATCCTACCAATATACAATAATTCTGTTTAGATTGAAGAATTCCCCAGCCATCTTTTCTAGGGTGGTAGTCGAAGCATTGAGAGAGTTCCTACATAAATTTCTCGAAGCATATTTTGATGATTGGACTTTTTTTAGTTTATTGAAAAATCATATTGAATGTCTAAGGCTAATGTTGGACAAGTGCAGGTAGTGTCAGATTTCTTTAAACCTAAAGAAGTGCATTTTCTTTTCACCATTTGGAGTGTTGTTAGTTCAGTTTGTATGCAAGTAGGGCTTGCTAGTAGACCCATCTAAAATTGCCATTATAGTTGATCTGCCACCTCGTACTTTAGTCAAACAGCTGCACACTGCACTAGGACATATAGGATATTACAGGAATTTCATTAAAGGATATTCCCAGATTACAACACCTATGGAGAAGATTTTGAAGAAAGACTATCAATTTCACTGGACAAAAGAATGCCAAGAGAGCTTCGACACACTGAAATAGAAAATAGTTACTGCGCCTATTATGGTTTTCCCAAATTGGAGTAAAAATTTTCATGTGCATGTCAAAGCATCTTATATTGCATTAGGTGTTGTGTTAGCACAACCATGAACAAGAGACATTGACCACCCGTTAGCCTTTGCTAGCAGGAAGCTATCAATAACAGAGATCAACTATGCCACCACTGAAAGAGAAGGGTTAGCCATGGTGTATGCACTATAGAAGTTCTTCCACTACTTGTTGGGAGGACACTTTAGAATGTTTATCGATCACTCCATGTTGAAATACCTAGTCAACAAGCCAGTCTTGGGGGGGTAATATGAAGATGACTTCTGTTATTTTAGGAATATGACTTTGAGATTGTAGTTAAGCCAGGAAGAATGAATAAAGGTCTTGACCACTTGTCGAGGTTGGAACACAGAGAAGATCCGACCAATTTGGAGGATGCACTATCAGATGCACAGTTACTAGCCATTAGAAATATTGATGACCACTTTGCAGAGATAGTCCAGTTCCTATCAACAGGAATGGCACCTAGCGAGTATACAATTCCCCAAAAGAAACAACTAGTAGTGTGCGCTGCAAAATTTTCACTTATAGCTGGACAAATATACAAAATGGGACCTATTGAAATATTGATAAGGTGTTTTATGGAGGTAGAGAGACCATTGATCCTTGCAGAAGCTCATGAAGGCATCACAGGAGGACACTACATAGGGAAAGCAACTATGCAGAAGGTTCTTAGCGCTGGCCTTTGGTGGCCTACCTTACACAGAGATGATAAGGACTATTACAAAGCCTGCGATATATGCCAAAGAGTTGGGAAACCATACAGAAGATATGAAATGTTGTTAACACCACAACTAACCCTACAAGGATTTGAGAAATGGGCCATTGACTTCATGGGACCTATAAAACCACTAGGGAAGTGCATAGGAGCAAGGTACATCATTATTGCAACAAAATACTTGACTAGATGGGCTGAAGCAAGAGCAGTTAAGGAATGTAGTGAAATACAGTTGCACGCTTCATATTTGATGACATCATAACCAGGTTTGGATGCCCAAATATCCTTATGAGTGATCAAGGAACACATTTCATAACTAAAACCATTGAAGCCTTGACCGAGGAATTTACAGTTCATCATCAGAAGAGCACACCTTACCATCCACAAGAAAATGAAATAGTTGAAGCATTCAACAAAATCTTGGAGACAACACTAACGAATATTTGCAGTGTTAGTAGAGATGACTGGGATTTAAGAGTACTAGCAGTATTATGGGCCTATAGAACCACTTGTAAGAAGCTAACAATGCAGACCCCTTTTAAGTTTGTGTATGGTATTGAAGTCGTTGTCCCCATGGAATACTTGGTACCAAGCTTAAGAATTGCTTCCTTTACAGATATGGACGACACTGGCACTGTTCTAGAAAGGCTTACACAGTTGGTCGAACTTGAGGAAGACAAATTTGTTGCAGTATTTCATCAGCAAGTCCAGAAAAAAAGAGAGAAGGCCTACCACGACAGGCACATCAAGAAGAAGGCATTTAAACAAGGTGATATAATACTGGTATATGAAAGTAAGTTCATCAAACATCCTGGGAAGTTCAAAACACATTGGATTGGGCCATATGAGGTTTCCTACCTTACAGAAGGAGGAGCTGCATAGTTGAAGACTTTGAGTGGAGAATGGAAGGAAGGATTAGTGAATGGGAGATAGTTGAAGTTGTATTATGACAACCAGCTGCCTCGCAGCTCTCGGTGAAAGAATGGGGCTAAGGATCTATGTACCAGGTGTAGTTGAAACTGGGTACCAGACATAGAAAAGACAATCTTCACAAGGAAGGAGAGGAGGCATAGAGCAGAAATAAAAGGATGCATTGCGCAGTCTGAAGTTGAAGTAAAATAGAAAGATCAGATGTGGAGTGCCTCGGGACGAGTCACAGGTGAGTGTTGGGGGATTGTTTTCCCTTGGTGATGGAAGTGAGTGAAGATCAAGGAAGAAAAGGAAAAACATGAATTGCGCGGAAGACACAGCTATTGTTCCTGGGTTGAAAATATGGAGCGAAGTAAAAAGAAGAAAATTGTTGGACGAGGAGATCAAGGATGATAGATTAGTAAGAAAGACAGATTGTGGACAACTCAGCAAGAGGAAAAATCCACCATTGGATGCTTTGGAGAACCGTGTGAGAAGGAAGGAAAGACAAGCGATGAAGCCCTTGAAACATGGGTCAAGTTGACCTAGGGTCTTAGACACCTGGGGTTTTGGTATCTAGGATTTTGACACCTAGGTTTTGGCCTAAGGTTGTCCATGAGTGATTGTAATGTATAAATAAGAACCTAGATGATGGAAGAGGGTTCGTTCTAGTTTTTTTATTGGTATGAGCAATTATTGTGTGTGTGAGAGAAGTGTTAAGTGCAAAAGCCTTCTGGTATTGTAAGATCTTCAGTTGGGTATGAAGATCAGTCCTACAACTAGGTGCGCAGAAAGGGGAGAGATAGAGAGAAGAAGAATGAAGATCTGCTAGCTAAGAGCATAGGAAAGAAATGTATGCTTCATCTTAATACATTATAAAGCACAGTTCTATGGATGTATCCCTAGAGAGAGGGTGAACCACATATATTTTTTGTTGTGTGTGATTGATGCTCTTTTCTGTACCATGAGGTATATCATTATTTCATTACTATGTTAGATCTAGTAGATAGTTCTGCGAAGTAGATATGAACTGGTAGATGGTATATAACTGTTGTATTGATTTTGTATTGGATCCACTTGATATCGACTTGGTTGTATACATCTCTATCCTACAACCCCCCCATAGCTACTTCAGGTGAGACTGCATCTGCTTCGCAGGTGTTGCCGAAAGGGCCAGTAGTTAGGGCTTGTTGGTGTGCTCTTGGAGCTAAAACCTGGGTATGCCCCTGTGCCAACAATAGATATGTGATCTTATACACCAAGTATATTACAGATTTACAAATCATATTTGGATGAATAAATTTATGAGGGATTTTGGTTGAGGCACATGTTGGGTACATGGTTGAGACAAGTAGTTGATGAGTTGGCACATACATGTGGTGTATAGTTGATGATGTTGGTACATCTTGATGAGTCACAGTTGATGAGTCATAGTTGATGAGTAGTTGATACATGATTGGTACATACTTGGTACTTTGTTGGATGCACTTGTTTATGGTACAAGATGATTACAACTTGTTTGGTATAAGTTGGTGCATGGTCGATGCACTTTTTTATGGTACAGGTTGATTACAGGTTGAGGTACAGGTTGAAGCATGGTTGATGCATGGTTTAGTTTATTGGTATAGGTTGTTTGGTGTAGGTTTATTGGTACAAGTTTACAACAATATATCTCACAGTGATAGTGTGATATTGGTTCCATCATTCTACTTCTACGTCAGGGTGGTTGGATGGGGCAATGATAGGTGGTTGTAGCCACCTTCCGTTTGTAGCCAGAGAACTTAGGGGGTTGTAGCATCCTTCTAGTTTTAACCAAAGAATTGGGGTGTTGGAGCTTCCCTCAGGTTGTAGCCTGAGAAACTAGGGGGTTGGAGCCTCCTTTCAGTTGCAGCTGGAAAACAAAGGAAGTTGGTGCTTCCAATGAATGTAATTCTTCAAGACATATAAGAAAAATCATTCTATGGTTTTCTCCCGCTTTGGGTGTCCACGTAAAAAAACTATTGTACTATGTATGTGTATGATTGCTCATTTTTTCATTGTTTATTTACTCTGCAATTATTGGATGATAATCCTACACTGATATAACACTTTCATTATATGGTTAAAATGGATTAAATTTCGCTATTACTGATTTACTCCCCCTCTTAGTAATCCAACAGCTAACTCAAAAAGTGATGTTTCTCTGGCAGGATGGTGCTAGAATGGAGGGAAAGGGAACATGGGGAGTTAGATGATACCATGGAAATAGATATAGGGGTCCAAATGGCCTTGAAAATATGCGGGTTGTACAAGTTTTGGGCACTCAAAGGGCTGAGGGCCCAAGTGAGGTTGCCATAGTTGCTTGTGGATTAATGGGATCCTGACAGTGAGAGATTCAACCTTGATGGGAACCCATTAAGAATTGAAGTCATGGATATATATTTCTTGATGAGGTTTTCACGTCGGGGTTAGGTGGTGAACCTCAAATCCCAGGGAGCTGGGAGTAGTATGAAGATAAAAGAGTACATAGACTCTCACTGTATAGGAGGGATTGAGAAGGTCGGGAGTCAACTCCCCATCCAAGAAATAAACAATATAAGCCTCAATATTGTTGTCCTTGTTTTGACCCAGATCACGGGATCGGATTCATTGCACCATACATTCAGGTCACTCATGTTCTACTCCATAGAGTGTTTGAGACCCATGGTGTACAATTGGTGCACCTCGCTACTAGCTAATATGAATAGCTAGTTGACAGAATGAAAACAAGATGATAAGAGGAACTTTGGGTTTGCTTCCATATTTTGTAGCTTTTTATTCAAGTGGGTTCCAAGTTTTGGATTTATAGTTGAGATCATTCCTCGAGGACCTCGCGATCCAGCCATGGCATGGTGAACCAAGGTGATGAGATGATAGGGGGGAGGTAGGGTTCCCACACCCTACAACGATGATTTCTTTTACTGTTGGAGATGATAGGTCATTGCTCTGTATGACTAAACCTATGCAGGAATCGACTTCAGAGGGGACCTTGATATGCCATTGCCACCAGGGACCACCTATGGGGACATAGGTATGTCAAAGTTTTTAAATATTTCATGTTTTTGTATTTTTGTGTAGGAAAACAAAAATATTTTTGGTGATGTTTAAGTACTAACTAGACACATGTGTGACACAGACGTAGGTTCATGATGGCCAGAAGGGATTCCATGATGTTGGCCCTTGGTTATGGAAGGAAGTTAAGAACAAGGAAGAAAAGGTGAAAAGAGAACTTTGCGGAAGACATAGTGAATGTCACTGGGTCGAAGTGAGAAAAAGAGAATAAAAGATGGAGCGAAGTACGGAAATGAAAGTCATTGGATGAGAATGATAGATCAGCAAGGAAGATGGATTGAGGACAAATCAACAATTGGAAAAATCCACCGTTGGATGCTTTGGAGAACTGTGCGAGAAGGAAGGAAAGACAGGCTAGTGAAGCCCGGAAAAAGCGGGTCAAGTTGACCTAGGGTTTTAGACACCTAGGGTTTTGGTATATAGGGTTTTGGACACTTAGGTTTCAACCTAAGGATGTCGGTGAATGATTGTAATGTATAAATAGAGGTCTAAAGGACCTAGGTCGGGTTGGTGCTTTTGGTTGGTACAATATTGTTGTTGATCTAGCTCTATTGTTGTGGTAAGATATTATTGTATTGAGAGAGAGAAGTGTTAAGTGAGAGAGCCTTATGGTATTGTAAGATATTCAGTTGTGTGCGAAGGTCAAGTCCTGTAGTTGGTTGCACAAAAAGGGGAGAGAAAGAGAGAATAAGAAAGAAGATCTTCTAGCTGAGAGCATAGACAAGAGCTGTATGCTTTACCTTAATAAATCATAAGCATAGTTATGTGGATGTAACCCTACAGAGGGGGTGAACCACGTACATCTTGTGTTGTGTATGTGATTGATTCTTTGATCTTTGTCACTGTTATATTTTTATGTGCATTTTTGTATTAGATCATATCTATAACTATGCAGGGTAGATCTAGCTTGGTGAGGGATATATGAATGCTGCCTTGTTGTTGTATTAGATCCACTTGATATTCACCTAGTTTTAGACATCTCTGTCCTGCAACCCCTTCATAGCTGCTTCAGGTGAGACTGCATCTGCTTCGCAGGTGTTGCCAAAAGGGTCAATAGCTAGGTCTTGTTGGTGTGCTCTTGGAGTGAACCTTGGGTCTACCCCTATGCCAACAAATGGTTTTGTTGCCGGGACCATAATCTTTTTGAGGGAATGTCAAGGTGGTTCCCATCGAATACAAAGATTCAAAAGTGGATGGAAGATCAAGAGAAGGACTTTGCTGAAGACCAGAACAAGAAAACTAATTTTAGTACAGAGGATTGGTTGGAGAAATATATCTTTACCAATATACACGAGATCTTCTTTGGAGGAATCCACCAGGAACTGTATGAGTGGCTAGCTAGACTAGTAGATACCCAGTTTGAGATCTGATCTAGAACTCCTATGGTTTGGAAGTCAGAGTTGATCAAGAAGGTCAAAAGAGTCAATAATTCCATATCACGAGCAGTAGATCGCTGGTTTGATAGTACGATTGGAGGGTACATCGCAGAGTTTGTTGTTGACAGAGTAGAGTCATACAACCAAGCTGAAAGATACTTTCTCAAAGGACCCAGAGGAATTTTTTTTCACTTTCTGAAGCTAAGAATCAAGATGATGTTACATGAAAAGAACGTCAAGATACAATAGATCGAGTGGATTTGAAAAGACTAATGTTCAGGAATTTAGACAGCAACATCGATACAAAAGCTGGACATATGTGCAGTGGAAGAGTATTCAGAGGGGTTCACCTTGAGAACCTGTTTAAGAAAAACTATGGGGAAGAGGGTTTCTATAGTGGAGAAGAGGTAGATCTGACAGATGAAGAACATTCAGAACCCGCTAGGACAGAGGAAGGAGAAGTCGAAGAACCTTGCCAGGACGAGCCCAAAACTTCAGGAAGTACGCAAACTGTTGAAGTAAGTACTGTTAATCCTCCTATCATTTCAAAAACACTAGGTAATCAAAATAATCAGAACCATCAGAGTCCTTAGAGTACTATTACTAATAGCTTAGCATCTGCTCAGACAGGAAACCTAGGTAGCTCTATGGAAGATGAGATGAGACTCCCTATCTTTAGGGGAGATGGATCTGAAGATTCTGATCAACATTGGTTTCTGTGTGAAGCCGTATGGAATATTAAAAATGTCATCGATGAAGCTGTTAAAAGGACCCAGTTCAACACTAGCCTAAGGGATCGTGCACTGAGCTGGTACATGAAGCTTGTCCAAGGACTTGCATAGCCTAAGCCTCTGGGCGAGATAAATAATGCACTAATTGTAGATTTCAAGAAACCTAAGTCAGAGTCTCAATGTATTACAGAACTAAAGGACATCAAGCATAAAGTAGCCGAGTCTGTTTGGGAGTTTGATCAAAGGTTCAAGACCTTGACAGGCCGATTAACTTTTCAGATCCCAAATGAACAGAATAAAGAATGGTTCATCGTTGCCCTCTTACCCCATATCAGAGTTCCTCTGACGCAAAAAAAGATTGCTTCGTAGGCTGAGGCATTGGATATTTCCATGAAGCTAGAATCAACCCCTATGGGAGAATTCAGCTTAGGTATGAGCCAGATCTTGAGCCAGCTGACTAGTTTATCTCTGCAGGTCAAGGATATGAAGAAGGACAAGGGGAAGGACAAAAGAGAAGATATCTGGTGTGTAAGATGCAGATCATAAGGCCATGATAAGGAACACTATCCTTTATTCCATGAATATTTGGCCTCAGGAGCACCAAGCCCCTTGAAGCAAGTCAACTTTCCCTGGTGCAAAGTATGCAGAAATAGGCATCGCACAAGTGAGTGCTACTACATGTAGAAGTATGTTCAGACTTCCAAAAATTTATATTGCACATTCTGTAAGTATTTGGGGCATGATGATAGGGATTGTAGGGCCTATGAACTTATGCACAAAATATCAAGGGACATATACAAGATCCAAGGTGAAGCACAACAAGAAGGAAACACTCCGTAGTATAACTCCCCAGGAAGAGGAAATTTCAATCCTCACGGTGGATACAGAGGAATAGGATGAGGAAGAGGATGAGGAATGGGTTGAGGCTGTGGACAAATCATCTATTGCAACTATGCGCAACCAGGACACTTAGCAAGGGATTGTCAGAATCCTTGCACTACATGCATCTATTGCAGCTCATTCGACCATGTTATAGAAGATTGCCCTGTGCTACTAGCTAAGCTGTAGGAAATACGAGGACCTCAACATAATCCACAAGTGTAATTGATATATGCTAAGCCTTGTAGGGAAGGCCCTAAAGTCGCTATTATCACTCAAGGAGGTACTGCTACAGGAGAGGATAGAATGACTCAAGGAAAGATTGCAGAAGACTCGGGTATTAGGAAGACTACAGAGAAGACCTGAACTTTTGATGAAAAGAAAGAAAGACAAATATTTGAGGAAGAAAGACAATAGTTTAAACCAGATCAAGGTTCCTCATCAAAAATACAGCCAAAAATAAAAGAATATGGAATGCCTTAGGCATTGATCAATTTGCTTCGCCACAAGAGGGAAAAGAGGTAAGCAAGCTCATGGAATTTCTATGCACCTGTGTTAAGTTGATGCAAGATAAAGGCGTTGTACAAGAGCTACAAAACTTAATAAGACAGTATGAATTAGAAAAGATAGAACCCTCACTAAATAGGACAGTACATAAAATCAGAAAAAGGAGAAGGACAAATAAAGAATTACACTTGAATGCTCAAATAGGAGAATATGATATAGACTATGTGGTCCTCAACTTAGGGTCGGAGGTCAATGTCATGATGAAGCAAACATGGACACTCATGGGGAAACCGAAATTGATCTACTCCCCTATCAGGCTTAGGATGGCTAACCAACAAGTCGTCAACCCCTTTGGTAGATTGGAACATGTCCTTGTGGACATCGGAGGAGTGAGAACGTTCGTAGATTTCGACGTAATTGAAATTGTTGATGACAATTTCCATTACCCTTCACTGTTAGGAATTGATTGGGCCTTCGATAACTCCATAGTTGTTGATTTGAAGAAAATACGGATGACATTTTAAAGAGATGTCCTTAAGTTCATTGCACTCTTAGATCTAGATGAGGGTCCACGACATACATAGCCTATCAGATAAGAAGACCACGCATACGAAATAGAAAACATATACAAACTGACAGCCAGACAACATGATTACATCAACCCTATAGCTGATGGGAATCTGAGCTGGTGAAGTGACAACACGTGTTCATCAGATTCAAAAGAAGCACTGGAGAACTGGAAGAACCTGATGTACAAAGTATCTACTAGACAATGTGCCATATTAACTAGAGAATTTCGCTGGATCGACACAACAGTAAGTAACTTACCCACATTTGATGGTCTAAACCATTTAGAAGCCTTCCTATCAGATTTTGAAGCAAGTGTACCAAAACAATAGAGGCTATTGGAAATGGATGAGGCCCTGAAAGCCACACCAACAAGATGGTGGGGAACCCACAAAAGCAATATCACAGACTGGGTACAATGCCAAACTTTGATGATAGTGCGGTTCTCAGCACAAGTAGAAGGATGCGAAGTGAGGTACAAAGGTCAAAGCTGCCCAAAAGACCATGTGCGGAGCTGTGAAGAGTCTTGGAGTGACATTCCCCAAGAACAATGGGTGCACAGATTCATTAACACACTGGACATAACCCCTATCAACTGGTACCTTCAAGCGAAGCTGCGCCTCGTCACTGCAGACTGGGAAGGTATGATTCAGAATTTTGTAACCACCTTTTTATTTGAAAGTGAATATCCTTCAGTATACCAAGAATTATAGATTGTGAGACAGAAGGTATTCAAAGAGGCATCTAGCCTCCCTATGGAACAAGAAGAGGATGAATGGACTGCGCCTCTCCAAAAATTGCAGAGTTGCTACAACATCAATGCTGACAATGATGATCCCAGGAAGGTAAACATCACTGAAACAGAAGGCCAACAAGATGTAGAAGGATCGGGAGTTGAGCTACCATTTATTGGTCATCCAATCAAGATTAAAAAATTCAATATTGGGACAGAGGAGACACCAAAGCTTGCCAATGTCGAAGATTAATGGGATGCTTCTACCATTGACAAGATTACAGAGTTGTTGCACGAATATCAGGACTTGTTTCTGACCAAGTTCACTAATATTAAAGGTATCAAAGGTCCCATGGGAAAGATGAGGATACCTTTGAAACCAAGTGCAAATCCAGTCAAGGAAAGACCCTACAGATTGAACCCAAAATATAAGGAAAAAGTGAAAATTGAGCTCGACAGAATGTTGGAAGCAGGGATTATTGAACCTATCGAAGAATTGGAGTGGATCATCCCTATGGTGGTACAAGACAAGAAGATAGGTGAGATTAGGATCTGCATAGATCTCAAAAAGTTGAATGATTTCTTTCTGCATGACCCCTTCCCTACACCATTCGCTGATGAAGTATTAGACAATGTGGGAGGCCAGGAGGTATATTCTTTTACAGATGGATTTTCAGGATACCATTAGATTTAGATTGCTAAGGAGGATCGCCAAAATACCATGTTTTCCACAGAATGGGGATCCTACCAATATACAATGATGCCATTTGGGATAAAGAATGCCCCAACCATCTTTTCCAGGGTGGTGGTTGAAGCGTTCAAAGCATTTTTTCATAATTTTTTAGAAGCATATTTTGATGACTGGACTGTGTTTAGTTTGTTGAAAAAACATATTGAATGTCTAAGGCTAATGTTGGATAAATGGAGGAAGTGTCAAATTGATTTGAATTTGAAGAAGTGCATCTTCTTCTCACCATTTGGAGTGCTATTAGGTCATATTGTATGCAAGCAAGGATTACTGGTAGATCCCCCTAAAATCGCCATCATAGTTGATTTTGTGCCTCCTACTTCATTCAAACAACTGCGCACTGCACTAGGACATACTGAATATTATAGGAAATTCATTAAAGGATATGCTCAGATCATAGAACCAATGGAGAATTTGTTGAAGAAAGAATGTCAGTTTAGCTGGATAGAAGAATTCCAGACAAGCTTCGACACACTGAAACAAAATATGGTTACTGTGCATATTCTGGTTTTTCTAGATTGGAGAAAAGAATTTCATGTGCATGCCAATGTGTCTTCTATTGCATTAGGAGAAGTACTGGAACAACCTGGAGAAGGGGATATTGACCATCCATTAGATTTTTCTAGCAGGAAGCTATCTACATCTGAAGTTAATTACACCACTACAGAGAGAGAAGGATTAGCCATGGTGTACACGCTGCAAAAATTCGGCCACTACTTGTTGGGAGGACACCTTAAAATGTTCACAGATCACTCTGCGCTGAAGTACCTAGTCAACAAGCCAGTGTTGGGGGGGGAATATGCAGATGGCTTCTGTTGTTTCAAGAATATGATTTTGAGATCATAGTTAATCCAGGAAGAATGAACAAGGGCCCTGACCACTTGTCAAGGTTGGAACATGGTGAAGAACCCACCAGTTTGGAGGATACACTGTCGGATGCACAACTGCTCACCACTAGAAATATTGATGACCACTTCACAGACATAGTCCAGTTCCTTTCGACATGAATGGCACCTAGTGAGTATACAATTCCATAGAAGAAACAACTAGTTGTGCATGCTACATACTTTTCACTGATAGTTGGTCAGCTATACAAGATGGGACCCGATGAGATATTAAGGAGGTGTGTTATGGAGACAGAGAGACCATTGATCCTTGCAGAATCTCATGAAGGCATCACATGATGACATTACACAAGGAAAGAAACTGTGCAGAAGGTTCTTAGAGCTGGCCTTTGGTGGCATACCTCACACAAATATGCTAAAGATTATGCTACAGCTTGTGATGTATGCCAGAGAGTTGGAAAACCATCCCAAAGAGATGAAATTCCATTAGCATCATATATGAACATAAAAGCATTTTAAAAAGGGTCCATTGAATTCATGGGACCTATAAACCCACCAGGAAATCACACAGGAGCATGATACATAATTACTGCGACAGAATACCTGACTAGATGGGCTGAAGCAAGAGCAGTAAAGGAGTGTAGTGCAACTACAACTGCACGTTTTATATTTGATGACATAATAACTAGGTTTGGACACCCCAAGACCCTTATGAGTGATCAAGGCACACACTTCATAAATAAGACAGTCGAATCCCTGACTGAAGAATTTGCAGTCCACCATGAGAAGAGTACACCTTACCATACACAAGCAAATGGAACAATTGAAGCATTCAACAAGATCTTGGAGACCGCACTGACAAATATTTGCAGTGTGAATAGGGATGACTGGGATTTAAGAGTAACTGTAGTACTATGGGCCTATAGAACCATTTGCAAGAAATTAACAACGCAAACCCCTTTCAAGTTGGTTTATGGTCTTGAAGTTATTGTCCCAATGGAATACTTGGTACCAAGCTTAAGAATTGTTGCATTTACAGACACGGATGATACTAGCACTGTTTGTGAGAGGCTTGCACAGTTGTTTGAAATGGAAGAACATAGATTTATTGTAGGATCCCATTAGCAGGCTCAGAAGGAACAAGAGAAGGCCTATCATGATAAGCACATCAAGAAGAAGGCATTCAAGCAGGGTGATTTAGTATTGTTGTATGACATTAATTTTACAAACCATCCAGGGAAGTTTAGGACACATTGGCTCGGACCATATGAGGTCACCTATGTTACTAAAGGGGGAGATACATAGCTGAAGACATTGAACAGAGAGTGGAAGGAAGGATTAGTGAATGGGAGTCGACTGAAGTTGTACTATGACAACCAACTTTCTCGCAGACCTCAGTAAAAGCAAAAAATGGTCTAGGTACCAAGTGTAGTTGAACCTGGGTACCAGACATAGAATCTGAAGAAGTCAGAGGCACCGGGGAGATGAGGTGGTGGGAGGATAAGCAGAGAGAGTCCTTCAAAATGTGAATGGAATCATATCTCGTTTGACACATAGGATTTCAATGGTTCAGGTAGAGGATCTACCAGAGACCATCTAGTGATAGGTGGTTGGCATGCCCAAATCTTAGGTGCGACTCTTTTCTCATATTGCAAATGTTGTAGTTTGTTATCATGACACACATCCTGTGCCATATGAATAGATGTCATGGATTTTGTATTATTGGCTGTATATGTGTATTGAGGGTGTTGGCCCCAATTTTGTACTATAAACATCATATTTTTTGAAATATATATAAAACGTGGCTCTTCAACTTTACTTATATTACAATGTGTACATTGATGAGAATGTTTTATTTTCTTTAGTTATGTGACACATGCCAATATGAAACAAAATTAGCATAAGCATCAGATACATAATTATAACTCCTAGGTATGTGATGATAAGTAATAAAATCAAACTATCATTCTAAAAGGCGTACCCGAAGGAATCGTCGGATTAATGTAGGGTCACGCACATAGTAACTGTCGTTCAAATGACATACTACTAACTGGGAATCCCATAAAACCTCCAAAGAATGAATACCATGTGAAATGACATCGTGTAGAAGTTCGATAATGACGCTATATTCTACCACATTGTTCGTGGATGGCCCTAGGAAAACTCCACCTAAAGACACCAGTAGAACTTTGGGTGAGTAAACCACCCAAGCGGTGGAAGGAAAGTTATGTTTATGATGACTGGCTCTATCTGTGAATCCTAAGTAGATCGAAGACTCTGTTGACATCTTCCAAACAAGGGAAAAATCGATAAGCAAGATGAAGACAAAAATAAAGGGAAAAGATATATACATTAAATTACATTAGTATACAAAGAGTTACACCCAAGATTGGGGCTCAAGAGTAATATCCTTTCAGGTAGATCCCATTCCTGGGCTCGACCAACATGTTCCCTTCATAATATTCTAATTCATAGGCTCCTTTTTCTAAGACACGTCGCACATTATAGGGACCATGCCACATGGGTTTGAACTTGCCTAGCCCCAAAGGTTATTTGGCTTGATCATATAAAAGGACCAAGTCACACTTAGCATACAACGGATGATAGAAAAACTTATCGTATTGGACCTTGAAATGTTTTTTATTCACTTCGATAGTCATAGAAGCATCTCGACGCTGCTCATCAAGGCTCTCTAGGTGTATGAGTCATTGCTTGAGATCAAAAGTGTCAAGGAGGAGCACGATTGCCAATCTAAGAGAAGGGATTTCACATTCAATAGGTAAGATCGACTCCACACTGTGTACTAACTCAAAAGGAGAAAATCTGATGGCAATCTTCATCGAGGTTCAGTATGCCCAAAGTGTGGGATATAGCATAATATGCTAGTCCGATTTGTTCTGGCTGATAGTTTTTTGCAAAATTATCTTGAGAGACTTGTTGATGACCTCTACTTGTCCATTTTCCTTGGGGTAGTAAGGGGACTAATGACCATGCTTAAACCCTAGCTTGGATGCTATCTCTTCCATCATTTAATTCTGAAAGTGACTGCCATGATCAGTGACAATCTTACTCGTGATTCTGAACCAGACAATAATTTGATTGAATACGAAGAAGGGAGAAATATTCCCATTGGATTTAACTATAGGCATGGCCTCGACCCACTTAGTAAAGTATTCTATGGCCACGATAATGTTTTGATGCCCCCCAATCGAAATCGGGTTGTAATCCACAAGGTCCACCCCCCACTTGGTGAAGGGATCGAAGGTAATGACTAGATGGAGAGGGGTTGGATGTGAGCACATTTTCTGAGTGAGAACCTGGCAGGGGTGACACTTCTTAACCACTTCAATGCAATATTTAAATATAGAAAACCATAAATAACCATCTCGCAAATTTTTTTGGGTTGTCGCAGGCCTGGATAGATGACCACCAAAATCCCCACTGTGGAAATCATTTAGAACTAACTCAGATTCTTTGTGAGTTAAAAAATGATGTAAGATATTGTCTATTCCTTAATGATACAGAGTGTCGTCGATGATAATGTAATTCTTGGCTTGGTGTCTTATACATCGTTGGTCATCTCGCGAGAGATGCTGAGGGAACTTCAAATCTTGAATATAGAGAACAATGTCTCCATACCAGGGGTTAGATGACAAGACAAGGAAAATGTGTTCATCCGAAAAAGAATCAACCTGAATACATCCTCATCCAATCATGGGAATTCAGATATTAACTTTGCAAAGACTAGTGATTTCTTAGATTTCGCAGAAGAAAAATTGAGATCGAATTCTTATAAAGTGACAATCCATTTATTGTATTTTCTCCCTATGATATACCTGATAAGGTGTTACACATTATTTTCATCATCCCTATGACCATTAATGATGTAAAACTATCTATTGCCTTTAGAGGGGTCAGTGGCCTGAGTTCCTGAAGAGAGAAGGGAGAAGAAATTTTCATGAGAAAAGAAGTTGCATTTTCCTTGGGAAAAAACCTATAAAAAGAGAAGTTCACAGGCTGCACTATGGCTAGGGTGCGAGAATGCCTGATTCTCATAGGATGCACCATAGCTGGCTTGTGAGAGGTTCGCAGGTTTCTCTATAGGTAGGGTGCGAGAATGCCTACATGTGGGAAAAACGAGTGTTTTCTCGAATATTATAGAAGGAGAAAATTCCAGGGTGAGGTGGCATCCGAATGGTTTGGATCTTACTTGCTTTCATGATTTAGTGGGATCATCCTAACCTCCTCACCTTATCCTCTTCATCTTATAAAAGGAGAGGATCTATCATGGAATTTTTAGCTTTGGTTAGCTTTGGTTAGCTTTGGAGGTTTGGAGCTTTTGAGCTTTGGAGTTTTCTGGATTGGCTAAGTTGGATTTGGCTTGGAATTGTTAGGTTGGTTAGAGTGGCTTTGAGATTTGCTTTTTCAAGATAGATTGTGAATACTATCAAATCTGTGCTCTCAAATTTCTTGGAGTGAAAGTGTGTGGGGAACGAAGGACAGTTGGAAGGGACCTTATGACATCAAGGCCTTGGTTGTAATCTCTCTTTCACATCTAATATGATTCTTTCCTATAAAGCTTGTTGTGTTTTATTGTATGATTCCTTGATCACATACATAGGTTTATATTGAGTTTATGATATTACTATCACTTTGGTTGGTTGCGTTCTTTTGTAGGATCATCATTGTATGAGAATTGGAATGGAGCTAGGATGGCGATGGCGAGAGGAAGCGACATTTAAATGGTATGTCACCCATCCCTCTTTGGTTAGTAAATTCAATATCTAAAACTTAAGGAAAGCATCATGTTCTGGTGTGTTTTGTTCTAGATCTAGGTGGATCTAGGGAGGTCAGTTAGTGTCCGCACCTACTGATTAGTCCGATAACAAAATTGGCAACCATACTGGGGAACGGATTGTTTCCTAGTTAGTCTAGTTTCCCTTGCTTTGATTGCTTGTTTTCTGGTCTCTGAGTCTGTGGGAGATCCATGCAGACTCTCTGGATCTAAAATTTCACTCAAATTTAGTCCTTTTTCAAATTTTTTCTTGTTTACAGGCATTCTCGCACTGTACCCTTTAGTAGCTTGCGAGAGACACCTGAGTTCGCACCCTGGTGTTAAGTCCAGTGCGAACCCCTTGCAGTAAACATTTGTTCAACCTGCGAGGATATTTGATTCTTGCACTATAATACACTACCATCCTGTGAACTTGTTTGTAAATTTTTTTGGATTGGGTCTTGTCATTTTTGATGCCCAGTTTTTCTTTTAACAACTGGATTGAACTTTTGGAGCCTATATTGATCTGTTTACAATCTTCTTGACATTCTTTGAGTTTATTTTGGCCATATTTTCTTTGTTTTGTTTTGAAGGATTGTTCTCTTGCTTTGAGTGTCTTTCAATTACAAAGTGTGTGTTTTCTTTAGAATTGTTTGGGGAAAGATCAGATTTCTTCTGAATAGTTCGCTTCAAAAGAAACTTTTAGTTTGGGTTTCTTTGTTTTAAGAAAGTTCATTATTGCTTTTAGTGAAATTTTTGAAACACAAAAAGATTTAATTCCTTGATTTATATTAGATTGGGGGCATCCTTGCATTTGAAGTAGCAAAATTGCATGATTCTTGGCATTTTTTGATCTTAAATTATGAAAAAATTTCCCCCTCATGGACGAGGGGGAGGCCATGAATCGTGCATTGGTGTTCAGTACCTTTTTCTCATTTTCTTAAGAATATATTGATGAGTTTAATATATTTTGGGACATCATGCATATGGGAATGATAAATGTTTTCTCCTTCTCGTAGCATAGATTTCATCGAAATGAAAAGATTGCATCTTCATATCTTTGCATAATTTTTGAGTCGGTCAAAACACCATATTGTCCATGCCATATTCCTTTTGAGTAACAACAGCCATAAAATAAAGTGCTTATAAAAATTGATTAGACATTTTTATCTTTTTTGGTAGCAAACCTACATCAAATTAGTCGTAGGGCTTTGGAATAGGTGTGAAAGATAACTTTCCAAAGCTGCAAACAAACATAGTATCTTGAGTTAGGGAGCAGTTAAATCCACTTATTAGATTTTGTCCTAGGAA
>JASDQU010103643.1:378390-402025 GCA_032191745.1 Picea mariana
CCTGCCCTTGTGCGTGGATCAGACTGTTGACTGTTTCCCCAGGCATCACTGTAGTGATTGGTAACCTTAGTGGCCTATCTCTTTAGGGTCTTTACACGAGGTGACTGTGGAGGGGCAAGTCTTCACGGTACCTGGAATCAACATTGGCCAAACTCACTCAGGCTCCTTGGAGGGTATACCCACGATTATGTGTGGGAGCTTGCACCAGGGTGTAAGTTTGTTAAGCAGGTCATTATTGTAACTTTTCCACCCGCTCTATCTCAGCCCCTTCTTACATTGTTCCGACGACGTTGGATTTCATCACCAACTAGTGTGCTCATTGTAAGAAGGTTTTGTTTGTTTTCTTGCTTCCTAGATTTTTAGCGTGTGCTGTTTGTTTTCCCTAGAAGACTATAGGTTGGATTTATTTAATGGCGTCAGTTCCCAAAATGACCAATGAAGGAACCCCTGCTCTAGGGGAACCTTTTATTTTTCATTCCTATGGAAACATCGGTCCTCCTCACATCGCTACTTTGAGCCTTCCAGGTCTCACTATTGGATTGCCGGTGTGGTTTTTTTCCACTCAGGTAATCCCTAATGCAACAAGTGCTTTGGTCATAAGCACTTCCTCCCAAGAACATCAACCTCATGTTGATCCTTCACCATCTTCACCAGTAAGGTCTTCTTCGCCTTCTTCGCTTGCAAGGTCACCTTTCATTTCATCTTCTTCGTCGAGTGAAAGTTCTAAAGCTAGTAACTTGGTGAATAAGAAGAAGAAGAAAAGGAAGAATAAGAAGAAGAAAATTAAGCAAGGATCCAAACCTCCAACCACTGTCAAACATGTTGGAAAACAACCAGTTACTGTTACTCGTGCTAGGAGTGTTGATGATGTCAAGATCACCCAAACAACCCGTAAGCCCAAGTACCCTTGCAGGCTTTGTAAGGGTAACCATCTTCTTAAGGATTGCCCTGGTCTATCCAAGTTTATCGAAGCATGGTCTACACACCCTCGCCAACCCATGTCGTTAGCCTCTGAACAACATGCTGATGACCCCCCATCAACCAGTCATGATACAGTTGGGAAGAAGAAAAGTATATTCAAGTTCCCGTGTAGGTTATGCAAAGGGATTCATATCACTCACCTTTGTTATCGTATGAACGAAGCCTCAAAATTACTGGAAGACATGACTGTTTCACAGCCCCAACTTCCAGCTACTTACTGTAAGCTTTCTCTCAACCCTCCAATAGTTGATGGAATGATCACTCTGGTCCCTGCACTGGTCAATCCGGTTGATCAGGTCGTCAATCTGGTCACGTCCTTAGTTGAACCAGTTGACAAAGTGGTTGATCCTATACCATCCTCGATCAATCCCACTCTCCCCTTAGAGAGTGAAACTAAAGCGGTCAATCCAATCCCATCCTCGGTCGATCCCACTCTCCCGTTAGAGAGTGTCACCCAAGTGGTTGATCTATTTCCATCTGTGGACCCCATTCTCTCCTTGGAGAATGAAACTCAAGTGGTTGATCTGATCTCTCCATCGGTCGATCCTACTCTCCCGCTAGAGAGTAAACCTGATATTGCCCACGTTTTTCTCATTGATACAGAATCTCTTGTGCCGAGGTGTATTCCTCCTTCTCCTGTGGAACCCCCTCCAAGTTATGAGGCTATCCATTTTGATTGGGGTGTGCTAAATGGACCTCGTCTTCCCTCTCACATTCCTTTCTAGGTTACAGTATAGGTTTGTGGTCGAGATGTTCCTCAGACACTAATAGATGAAGGTGCATCTGTTAGTATTTTGTCCTTTATTGCTTGGCAAGCTTTGTGTTATCCTCCACTTGCACCGGTTACGCAGAATCTGTTAAATTTTAACAGAAGAACCAATCATCCTTTAGGGACCCTTCCTCAGTTTCCTATAACTTTGGGAGGGAAAACTGTCTTTATTGACGTCATGGTAGTCCAAGACCCTTTGGATTTCTCTTTACTCCTTGGGCAAGATTATGTCTATGCCATGAAAGCTATTGTGTCTACTCTTTTTCATGTGATATCTTTCCCTCACGATGGATGAGTTCTGACTATTGATCAACTTTCATTCATTGACCCCAACTGGATTACCTCCCTAAATGGTTCTTATATGCAGATGGTATTTCCCCCGCCACAGGTCAATTATGTGGCGTTGTCACCCATGGCTTCAACTTCTGATGACTTAGATCCAGTAATTGACATGGTGATCTCTTCGATAGGGTTGTTATCGTATACACATAAGTGATAACAAAATTGGCAACTCCCAGTGGAGTCACCAATTTTGTTATTAGACTAATTGGTAGGTGCGGACACTAACTGATCTCCCTAGATCCACCTAGATCTAGAACAAAACACACCAGAACATGACGCTTTCCTTAAGTTTTAGATATTGAATTTACTGACTAAAGAGGGATAGGTGACATACCATTTAAACATCGCTTCCTCTCACTATCACAATCCTAGCTTCGTTCCAACACTCATACAATGATAATCCTACAAAATAATGCAACCAACCAAAGTGATAGTAATAGCATAAACTCAATATAAACCTATGTATGTGATCAAAGAATCATACAATAAAACACAACAAGCTTTACAGGAAAGAATCATATTATTGTATCATATTAAATGTGAAAGAGAGATTACAACCATGGCCTTGATGTCATAAGGTCCCTTCCAACTGTCCTTCATTGCCCACACACTTCTTGCTCCAAGAATAATAAGAGCATAGATCTAATAGTACTCACTGTTGTAGAAAAATCACCCTACAGACAAGTATCTTGCCTCAAAGAGCTAGACCCTAAACTCTAAGACAGAAATTTCTTAACGTGGACACTGGCTTCCTTTCAAATCTATACAAACTAATACATGAGGAGGAAAGAGAACAAAAGTACCTCTTTATCGACGTTTGTCCCTGCACGCTCCGAGTTGAGCTCCAATCTTCCGCTTCTCGATGAGCCCTGTAGACAAACAAAGTACGACCACTTCCTACTCTATTGGTATTAGCTTGAAAATAGATCTATCTATCAACGATAAGTTCATGCAATATCAGACACAAACTAGAAAGAAATAGGCCTAGCGTGTCATATTAAAGAGAATAACGACAGAAGTACTTACAATCGTATATGTGAATGCGACAGCTTCATCAAGTCCCCTTCGTCTTAACCCTTGCTCTAAAGATCCACGACCTAGATGATAGCAGCTTCACTGATCACTCTCCTTTAGCTGACTGTGTGTTTCCTATAATATTATAGGTTTCATGCTAGCAATTCTCCCCCCTTTTCACCATCATAGAGCCTGCTTATATAGGTTAAGAGAAGCTTAACCTCTTGATTTATCTTTAGAATAAGTTGAGGAATCCCCTCCTTAGATCAGGGATCTCCTGATGGAACCAAGAATTTGAATACAACTGCCTTCTAAACTTGAGATATCCTTCCCTTATTCTCCTCAATGGGCCAACCACTACCTCAAATTAGATAGTGCTCCCTCAAAAGGGGCATCAGGGTGCTATAACGCTCCCTAAGAGGCTCAAGGGGAGTGCCAGTGCTCTAAGGATGGGTATCACTCTCTCAGAGAAGTGGTTTGTTGTTATAACACTTCCCATTAGCTTATGGGGGAGCCCCAACGCTCCTAAGGATGCCATAGGGGAGCGCTCTCCTTCAAAACCCTGTTTTAAGGGATCCTTTCAGGTGATAAGAGTTCCTTGACTTCAGTTAACCATTCTCCCTCCTCCAAATCAAGTGTATGAGATGTTTTAAGTGCCTCCTTAGTGTCATTATTATGGCAGTATGCTTGAACAACACTTGCGACACTTGTGAACAACTTGCGACACTTGCAAAAGTTGTAAGGAACATGCGACACTTACGACAGTTGAGAGGAACATGTGACACTTATCATACTGAGTAATATTGATGTGTAACAGAATGCCCCCCAAAGCATGAAGTTAGAAGATGAGAACTGATAACTGAAATTCTTTGTAGACTGTCCAGTAAGGGTATAGACTCAGAGAACCTAACAGACACTGTACACAAACATCCAACAAATAATATGACATGTTTCAAAACCCAAGGCAGGCATACCTATGCTTGGGTGATCAAGACTTGCAAGATATGGCCGCCAAAAAATACAATGCGGATCCATAATTGTATAGACACCAAAGATACAATGTGGATCTATTCTCTGATGACCTGGACTGATCGTAGCCACGAATAATACACAGTGGATCTACGAGATGACAATACCTAGCCACGACCAATACAATGTGAATCTATGTAATAGTGTATGTATCATTCGCCCAAGAGAAACTCCTTCACAACCTGGGAAAAGTATATATCAAAGTGATGACTTAACCTAGGTTCTTCTTACCAATCCCAATGTGGTACGATTCTAACCATGTGAGTAGATGTCCTGACATCGAACATGGTAGAAACCACTTGATTACCGGTCAATGGTGTGAACCGTTAACAAGTGCGAGGGAGATCACCATTAATGTCAATGATTCCCAAGGTATCCTAGTACATTCCAGTGAATTTGAATAGATGAGATGGAGTCGAACATCCGTGGAATCATCTGATTAGAGGCCAATGATGTAAACCCACTGTCGAATGTGAGGAGGCCTTCCATTGAGGCATGCAGGTCCCAAAGTACTAACTGGTTTCTAAGCCTAATTCCCGGATAATGTGCTGAAGTCGACAGGAATAAGCTCATCGAAGGAGGGCCTTGATGTATCCCCCATCAATGACATGAAACATACATAGAGATTTAATTGGTAGATCAAATGGACATGGAATGATACGGGTTTTGAGGCAAGATATTTGGGATGGCTGACTCTGGAGACAGATACTTCCCTTGAACACTGAGACACAATAGCAGAAACATGACATGGACCAAAACTTGATGAAGCAGTGGATGTTGTGACTTACGTCAGGTGACCCAAAGGAGTGAAAGAAACTCAAAGGATTGGCTCAGTGCAGAGGTTTAGTGGATTAAGATGTGCAAAGAAAAAGTGCCATGTTCAAGGGCAACTCTAAGAGTTACTTGGTAATGTCCTCAAAAAGAAACTGCTTGGCTTGCTTCTTTCAATTTTTCCCCCATCCAGATAGACGAGTACCTATTTTTAATTTAATGATCTTGAGGAGGATAACACATGCTCGATATAACTCACCTTCAGTAAGTTCCTCTTCCTTTATTTAATGAACCGGAAGAAGTAAGGGTTCGGTCTCGTATGGGCCTGTCGATGTGTGCTTTAATGAGTCCAAACAAAAAAAACTCGCAGGTTTTTTAGGATTATAGATTTTGGAAAAACACTTAAAAGAGGACTCTCTCAGTTCCTTTTCCATACAGTAGTCTAACGAGACCGAAAAAGAGATAAACTATCGCTCGAAAGACGCCCTTTCGAACCTTTTAACGAGTGTGAAAGGAAGCAAGGTCACTCGACAATATTTTCATATTTAGAGAGTCTGAAAAGAGTTTAAAGATTACTCCAGGGGGGTTGATTTTTCATGTGTCCATGCGGGTCCAAAAAAGAGATAAAAGTCTACCCGATGCATTCTCATATTTTCGAGTTCGAGAACGAACTAAGACTATGCTCATAAGTGCAAAAAGGTAAATAATCCAATAGAACTGCCAGTAAACCTACGATACCAAAACTACAAACCAGGGGTTTAGTGAAGCCATTATATTGTTAGAGAAACCCATAAATGACCATACCTTATAAAAAAGGAAGTTTATAAATAACAATACAAGGAAAATTCCATTTACCACTTCATTTTTCACAAGGATTTTGGAGTAGTGGAGATTCTCATTTCAGAGGTGGATCTTGTTTCACTCTCTACTAGAGCTACAGTTGACCATTTCACTTGTCATTTGGACCAGGTAGATGTCCATATCTGCTTCTTTCAAACACATGGTTTAACATTCATTTTTATAGCAACATTTAATTTAAAAGATGAAGCCCTAAGTTGCCCCAAAAAGGACCAAATCAGCCTTTATTAAAAATGATGGAAAAAGGGGATTCTTTTTGCAAAAACGTTTTAGGAAGGGATTTCCATGATGCCTACACCTTAATATCTAAGTGGACGGGTCATTTTTGGCAAAGAACCCATGAAAAATCCTCACATTTGCCCATGCAGCCACAAAGAAATCATTTTGCTTTTAAAACGTTTTTATTGTTGCATGATGGACATTGAATGGCTAAGAGAGGGCGTGTTGATTGTAAAAGAGGGTGTGGTCTCTTTAAATGATGTGGGCATTAGATTTCATGTTTTTAGATTTCTTTTGAAAATTGCCGAAATTGCCAAAACGTCGAAATAATGAAATTCTTTATTCTTTTGTTTTGTAGGTGATTTCGGCGATCATGATCGAGTGGAAAGAATGAGAGCATGAGATGGATGACTTAGTTGCCTTGTGGAGTCCTCGCACATGGGCCGCATTGCGAGCTTGTGGCTTACTAAAATTCTTCAAATTGCAAAAAATGAAGAAGGAGATTTTATTCCTTGAGCACATGATTAGCTTATGGGATGTTGCAGAGCAAGGATTCCGGATTTGCACACAACTTCTAACCATCGAGTTAGAAGACATGTATTTCTTGATTGGCCTCTCAAAGAGGGGGGTTCCCATATCTTTCTCCAGGCAGAGGGCGCTACCCGAGCAGGTGGGCATGTATTTGGCACATCACTGCGTTCCAGGAGCAAGACTGGTAGGGGGTAGAATCCCTATCAAGAATATTCAAGAGCTACCTCTCTGGTCCATTTTGTTTTCCATCACGAGCATGACGGGTAGTACTAGTGCACATATGGCATCAAAATCGTAGGTGGCTTATGGTGTTCAGTATTTGGAACCAACCGTGTTCAACTGGAGTGTAGGGTTCCTTCGGAACGTGAAGGAACAGGTTTCATGGTGCAGGATGGGACATAAACAATTTGGTTATGGCTCTTTTCTGGTCTCATTTTTCCTAGAGTGCATCCCCCAGATGCAGCCTCAGATAGCACTAGTGGCACGGCTAGTGGATGAACCAAGGCAGCTAAGTCATCCATCTCATGCTCTCGTTCTTTCCACTCGACATGAACTGAAGGAAGTCATCAGTTCATGTCATAAGAGTATAGATCCACAGTGTATTTTCAGTGGCTATACCCTTTTTATCAATACAATTATGGATCCGCAATGTATTTTATGGCAGCCATATCTTGCAAGTCTTGATCACCCAAGCATAGGTATGCCTGACTTAGGTTTGAAACATGTCATAATATTTTTTGAATGTTTGTGTGAAACTTTTGTCAGGTTCTCTGCATCTATACCCTTGCTTGAAAGTCTACAAAGCATTTCAGTTATCAGTTCCTATGTTCTAACTTCATACTTTGGGGGGCAATCTATTACACATCAAAATTACTCACTTCGATAGTGTCGCAAGTGTCGTCATTACAAGTGTCGCATTTTACTCACAAGGTCGCAAGTGTCGCATGTTTCTCACAAGTGTCGCAAGTGTCAGAGAAAGCATGCTGCCATGATGCCTGTGTCGTGCCTATAACGACATGAGAAGGACACTTGAAACACCTCAAACATTTGATTTGAAAGAGGAGAAATGAGTCAGCAGGCTCATGAATCTTTTTCCATCTAAAAAAACTCAAAAAACTGAGTTTTTGGAGGGGAGCGCTCCCCTATACCTCTTCTGGGAGGGCCAACGCTCCCCCTTACACTGTCTAGGAGTGTTATAAAGATCCTCTGGCCCTTTTGAGGGAGCGCTATGGATTTTGAGAGCATTTCCACCCCCCTAAATCCTACTAGGGAGCGCTACAGTGCTCTGATGGTCCTTTTGAGGGAGAGCTACCTATTCTGGGCAGTAGTTAAGTTGTTGAGATGAATGGGGGAAGGATATTTTCATTCTTGGAAGGTAGTTGGATTTGAATCCCTAGTCCAGCCATGATCTTAGGAAAGATCCTCAACTGAAGGAGGCAAATCCTCAACTTCCCAAGGATATCTCAAGTGGTTAAAGCCTCTCCAAAGCTATATAAGCAAGCTTTCTAATGGTGAAAGATGACTGAAAAAAGGAGAATCACACCAAACTTATGATCTCATAAGTGGTGCTGCAACAGAGATATTTTGGAAGTAAGAGACCTGTGATCTCATAGGGAGAAATCGGTGAATCTATCATCATTCATATCGTGGATCTTTTGGGCAAGGGGTAGGCAAGGAGGACTTGACGAAACTGCTGCAATCCATCAACGTCTGTAAGCAATGTTTTGTCTTCATTAATATAATTTGCTTGGCCTCTTTCTTTCTAATTCGTGTTCAATCTCACATGAATTTGTCTCTTTAGTAGATAGACCTATTTTGGACTAATCTTTATAGAGTAGGAAGTGGTCGTACTTTGTTTGTCTACAGGGCTTATCGAGGAGCGAAATATTGGAGCTCAACTCGTCGACCCATTCTTCCTTTGGAGAATGAAACTCAAGTGATCGATCTAGTTTCGTCGTCGATCAATCCAATTCCTCCATTGAGGAATGTCAAAGTGATTGATCCAGTCCCTTCCTCAGTCAGTCCCACTCTTCCTCTGAAGAGTGCCAAAGTGGTCGATCCAGTTTCGCCATCAGTCAATCCCATTCCTCCATTGAGGAATGACAAAGTGGCTGATCCAGTCCTTTCTTCAATCAGTCCCACCCTTCATTCAAAGAGTGCCAAAGTGGTTGCTTCGGTTACATCCTCAGTCAATCCCACTCTTCCTCTGAAGACTGGATCTACAAAGTGGAAAAACTTCAACTTGGATCTATGTAATGAGGCAAAAGAGAAGAAGCCTCGTCTATACGAGGGCAAAGGTGAGAGTAATGATCACCTTTACATAACATGCAAGGGAACTTGACAGTTTTCTTCTTCTTACCAACCTGAACATCACTAGCTGATGGGGTATCATCGACATGACTGATAGAGACCGATGATGTGGAGGACCACATTTCTAAGACCTAGGTAAGACCGGGGCAATGCCTCAGAAAGTGGTCACCCTTACAAAGGTTGCAAGGGAATTTGGGTTTTGGATTCTTCCTTTTAATCTTGTTGACCTCATCAACACTCCTAGTACTATTAACAATACCTGGTTTCTTAGAGCCAACATCTGATGTTGTTGGGGCCTTTGTCCTTTTTGGGTTCTTCTTCTTCTGATCAACCTAGCTACTTGCTTTAGAGATTTCACTAGGAGAAGAAGGAGAAATGGAAGGAGACTTGATGGACGAAGAAGGCAAAAAGTCGACATGAGGTTGATGTGTGGGTAGTGTACCGACATGTAAAGTATTAGGTAGAGTTGAAACATTGGGAGGATTCGGGATCACCGGAGTGGGGAAAAACCAAACTGGTAATCTGATAGTGAGTCTCGGAAGACTCAGTGTGGCAACATATGAAGGACCAAAGATTCCAAATGAAGGAAAGGTATAAGGTTCCCCAGAAGAAGGGGTTCCTCCATTGGTACTCCTAGGATTTGATTCCATTAACACTGAATCAACCTAAGGTCTGCTTAGTAAAACAAACAACACACNGGTACTCCCAGGATTTGATTCCATTAACACTGAATCAACCTAAGGTCTGCTTAGTAAAACAAACAACACACGCTATGAATCTGAAAAGCAATCAATCAAACAAACCTCCTACGATGAAACCACTAGTTGGTGATGAAATCCAATGTCGTGAGATCAAAATAGGAAGGAGCAGGGATAAAGCGGGTGGATGAGTTACGTTGGCGACCTGCTTAATGGACTTACACCTTGGTGCAAGCTTCCACGCAGTAATTGTGGATTTACCCTCCAAGGAGCCCGAGTGAGTTTAACCAACATCTGTTCCAGGTACAGTGAGACTTCCCTTCACCATCACCTTGTGTGAGACCCTAAAGATTGTGGCTACTAAGGTCACCAGCTCATAGTCATCCCCTGGGTGAGTACAGTAGAAAGTCCAGTCGGAACGTATGGGCAAGATAACAAGTCCGAAATCAACTTGAAAGGCTCCCACACATAATTGTGGGTATACCTTCTAGTGACCCCCAATATACGATCCGACTACTACAAACAGTTGGGCCACGGAAGGATAATCTCCATAACTCAACTGAATGCGACCTCGTGCGTAACCCTTGTGTGAGAGGGGGATCCCAACAAGCCAATACGACAATTGGATTTGACTCTCCCTACCGCAAGATACTAAGTTTGTTCGATAGCTTTGGAAAGTTATCCTTTCAACATATTCCAAAGCCCTACACCTTAAACTAATGTAGGTTTGCTAACAAAGATGTAAAAAGTCTGATAAATTTTAGTTAAGCATTGATTTTAATGCCTGGTATTTACTCAGAGGGTGTACGAAAGTGAAACTGATGGAATGATGACTCAATTCCCAAAAATATGCATGAAATATGATAATCAATCGTTTCTTTTCAATGAATACCTATTTAAGGGAAAGAGGAAGAGTCGTTTTCACTATCAAACACTTGATAAGGAATGCCCTCAATCAATTTTGTTCTCAATCAAATCCAATATGATTCTACAACATTTCAGAAATGCAAACTGATATGCAAACTAATCATTATGATGTACTTTTGTCGTTTTCATGCCAATGATAATCAATTCAATGAAAAACTTTTCCTGCCAACTACTCTTTCAGATCAAGGAGATTCGGGCAAGAAAATGAAGATTTCGCACAAACAACACACCCTTTTACAATCAAACAAGAGAAAGAAAACCAAAAAATGTAGAAGGAAGGAGAAAGAAATTGGATCAGATGACCTCAAAGAACTAGATGAGAAGAGTCACAGACTTCTAAAGTCCTTCACTAGAGTTCCCGCTCAGTCGAATAGGAGAGAAGAAAGCAGGGGATTGATTTCAAGCTCTCAACAACAAAAACTCAAAAAGAATGAAGAAGGGCATAAAATCTGAACAAAAAGATGTTTACTTCTCAAGATGAAGGATGTCATAGGTCAAGGGAAGAAGCATTGAATCTCAAAGCAACTCAACAAGTAAGAAACAGGGTTTTTAACCTCAAAAATGCAATTTTTTGAAGGTATTTTTTGAAAAAAGGGGTTGGCACTCTGGTGTAAGGGACACCAGGGCATTATAAAGCTCTGTCCAACACTCTCAGGGAGCACTGGCACCCTTCTAACAAGGAAGGGGAGCACTGGTGCCCAAAAACTCATAGAAATGTCCAAAAAACCTTAAATTTCAGTCAAATTTTGACAAACAAGCTGTGTGATGGGGTAAAGAGTCAATTAGCATACGAAATCAAACATATGAGATGAACAAGATATTAAAACAATCAAAGGGTAAGACAAGTTCTATGAGGAGAAATCAAAACTGAAAAGATCCGATTCGTTCCCCAGTGGAGTCACCAGTTTCTGTTGTAGGAAAATATCCCTGCGGACAGGTAGATTTCCTCAAAGAGATAGACCCTTTACTCTAAGACAGAAAGTGCTTAACATGGAATCTTTGGTCACCAACTCATAGTCAGCCAGTTGTTCAAATGGAATACAAAGTGGAAAAACTGCGGATAGTTAAATTGCCTCAAAGAGTTAGACTCTTAACTCTAAGATAGAAAGTGCTTAACGTGGACACTGACTTCCTTTCAAATCTATACAAACTAATGCATGAGGAGGAAGGAGAACAGAATTACCTTTTAATCGATGTTTGTCCCTGCACGCTCCAAGTTGAGCTCCAATCTTTCACTCCTCGATGAGCTAGCCGTAGATGGATTGCAACAGTTTCGTCATGTCCTCCTTGTCTACCCCTTGCTCAAAAGATCCACAATCTGAATGACAATAGCTTCACTGATTGCTCCCTATGAGATCATAAGTCCCTTGCTTCCAAATCATCTCTATTCCAGCACCACTTATGAGATCATAAGTTTGGTGTGATTCTCCTTTTTCAGTCCTCTTTCACCATGAGAAAGCTTTCTTATATAGCCTTGGAGAGGCTTTAACCACTTGAGATATCCTTGGGGAAGTTGAGGATTTTTCTCCTTCAGTTGAGGATCTGCCCTAAGATCATGGATGGACTAGGGATTCAAATCCAATTGCCTTCCAAGAATGAAAGGATCCTTCCCCCATTCATCTCAACAACTTAACTGCTGCCCAGAATAGGTAGCGCTCCCTCAAAAGGGCCATCAGAGCATTGTATCACTCCCTAGTAGGCTTTAGGGGGGCGCCAGTGCTTTCAAAATCCATAGCACTCCCAGAAGAGGTATAGGGGAGCTCTCCCCTCCAAAAACTCAGTTTTTGAGGTGCTTTCAGATGGCAAAAGGTTTGTAAGCCTGCTGACTCATTTCTCCTCTTCCAAATCAAATGTTTGAGGTGTTTCATGTGTCCTTCTCAAGTCATTATAGGCACGACATAGGCATCATGGCAACATTCTTTCTTTTACACTTGTGACACTTGTGAGCAACACGTGACACTTGCAACCTTGTGAGAAAAATGCGACACTTGAGACCTTTGTAATGACGACACTTGTGACACTATCAAAGTGAGTATTTTTTATGTGTAACAGATTGCCCCCCAAAGTATGAAGTTAGAAGACAGGAACTGATAACTGAAATACTTTGTAGAGTTTCAAGCAAGGGTATAGATGCAGAGAACCTGACAAAAACTACACACAAACATCCAACAAATATTATGACATGTTTCAAACCCAAGGCAGGCATACCTATGCTTGGGTGATCAAGACTTGCAAGATATGGCCACCATAAAATACACTGCGGATCCATAATTGTATTGATAAAAAGGTATAGCCACTGAAAATACACTGTGGATCTATACTCTTATGACATGAACTGATCATAGCCACGAAGAATACACAGTGGATCTACGAGATGACAAGACATATCCATGACCAATACAAAGTGGATCTATGTAACAATATATGTGTGATTGTTCAAAAGAAACTCCATCGCAACCTGGGCAAAGTACATATCAAAGTGATCACTCAACCCAGGGTCTTCTTACCGATCCCGATGTAGTATGAATCTAACCATGTGAATAGATGTCCTGATGTCAAACATGGCAGAAACCACTTGATTATCGGTCAATGATGTAATCCGTTAACAAGCGCGAGGGAGATCACCATTAATGCAATGATTCCCAAGGTACTCTAGTACATTCCAACAAATGTGAATGGATGAGCTGAAGTCGAACATCCTTGGAATCATCTGATCAGAGGTCAATGATGTAAACCCACTGTCGAATGTGAGGAGGCATTCCATTGAGGCATGCAGGTCCCAAAGTACTAACTGGTTTCTAAGTCTAGTTCCTTGATAATGTGTTGAAGTCGATAGGAATAGGCTCGTCGAAGGAGGGCCTTGACATATCCCCCATCAATGAAATGAAATGGACATAGAGATGTAATTGGTAGATCAAATGAACATAGACTGACATGGGTATCGAGACAAGATATTTGTGATGGCTGACTCACGAGATGGATACTTCCCTTGAACATTGAGGCACAACAGCAGAAACATGACATGGACCAAAACTTGATGAAGTAGTGGATGCTGTGACTTACATTAGGTGACCCAAAGGAGTGAAAGAAACAAAAAGGATTGGCTCAGTGCAGAGGTTCAGTGGATTATAATGTGCACAAAGACAAAGTTCCATGTTCAAGGGCGACTCTAAGAGTTACATGGTAATGTTCTCAAAAACTGCTTGGCTTGTTTCCTTCAATTTTTCCCCCATCCAGATAGAAGAGTACCTCTTTTTGATTTAATGAGCTCGAGGAGGATAACACATGCTCTATCAAACTCACCTTCGGTAATTTCCTCTTCCTTTGTTTAATGAATTGGAAGAAGTAAGGGTTCGATCCCATATGGGCCTGACGATGTTTTGTTTAGCGAGTCCAAAGACAGAAAACTAGAAGGTTTTTCATGATTATAGAGTGTGGAAAAACACTTAAAAGAGAATTCTCTCAGTTCCTTTATTGTAAAGTAGTCCGACGAGACCGAAAAAGAGATAAACTATCACTCAACAAACATTTTCTTCAAATACTGTAACAAGCGTGAAGAAAACAAGGTCGCTCGATAATCTTTTCATCTTTAGAGAGTCTGAAAAGAACTTAAAGATGACTCTAATGTTGTCCTTTTTCATAATGTTAGTCTCGCAAGTCCGAAAAAGAGATAAATTATCACTCGAAAGATGCCCTTTCAAACCATTTAACGAGTGGGAAAGGAAGCAAGATCACTCGACAATATTTTCATGTTTAGAGAGTCTGAAAAGAGATTAAAGGAGACTCTAGGGGGTTCCTTTTTCCTGTATCCATACAGGTCTGAAAAAGAGATAAAACTCTACCTGGATGCATTCTCATGTATTTACGAGCACGAGAAAGAACAAAGGCTAAGCTCGGAATGCCTCCAGCATAAAAGCTAGTGGCTTAACTCCAGAATGATCAGCAAAGGCTGGAGACATGCCCTTCAAGCTTCAATTCATTCACCGGTTCTAAGGTTGTCACCAATTTATCTAGTAGATGAGAAAAAGGAGAAGGGTGGATGAAAAGAAGGTTCAAGAGAGGTGACTGTTTCATTTTTTAATGAGCTTGACACAGGAAAGTAACTATGCTCAATACCTCTGTTTTATTTTTTAACGAGCTTTCCACAGAGAAGAGAAACTATGCTCGTGGTTGCTTCTTGATCATGGAATCCGAGAGGATAATGCTCTGGAAGGGTACCATGTCAAGGGACAAAACGTGGTCATGGATTCCAAGACATATTCGCCGGATGGAAGAGAATCACTATGGAAGGAACACATGTGGAGGGTCATGAMAGGGGTAAGGAGATCGAGCTCCRATAACCCTACCGAAGAKATCACCATGTCAACTATTGGATCCAAAGCATTAGAAGTTAAAATCATGGGAGACAATGCCACATAATTGACATGCAGTGAGGGTGATACTGTCTGCATATAAGAACCACTTAGGGAGGTAACCAAGTCAGGGCTAATGAATGAAAGTTGATCAATARTCACAATTCTTCTTTTGTGAGGGAAAGATATCACACGGAAAAGGGTGGATACAAGAGATTTCATAGCATAGACATAATCCCGCCCAAGGAGTAAAGCGAAATCCAAGGGGTATCGGACTACAATGACATCGATAAAGACAGTTTTCCCTCCCAAAGTTATAGGAAACTAAGGAAGGATCCCTAAAGGTTGATTGGTTCTTTTGTTAAAAGCTAACAGATTCTGTGTAACAGGTGCAAGCTGCGGACAACCCAAAGCGCACCAAGCAACAAAAGACAAAATACTAACAGATGCACCTTCATCTATTAGCGTTTGAGGAATGTCCCGACCACGAACCTGTACTGTAATCTGGAAAGGAATGTGAGAGGGAAGACGAGGTCCAGTTAGTGCACCCCAATCAAAACAGATGGCTTCAGTACTTGGAGGGGGTTTCACAGGAGAAGGAGGAATGCCCCCCAACACGGTAGAGTCTGTATTAACGAGAAAAACATGGGCAGTATCGGGTTTACTCTCTAGAAGGAGAGTAGGATCGACAAATGATTGGATTGGATCAACCAATGGTGGACTTGGATAGACCACCTTAGCACTCTTCAAAGGAAGAGTGGGACTGACCGAGGAAGGGACTAGATCAGTCACTTTGACATTCCTTAATGGAGGAATGGGATTGGCCGATGGTGAAACCACATCGACCACTTTGGCACTCTTCAGAGGAGGAGTGGGAATGACCGAGGAAGGGACGGGATCAATCACTTTGACATTCCGCAATGGAGGAATGGGATCGACCGATGGAAAAACTGAATCGACCACTTGAGTTTCATTCTCCAAAGGAAGAATGGGGTCGATGGGAAGAAATAGATCGATCGCTTTGGTGTCACTCTCTAATGGGAGAATGGGATCGACCGAGGATGAAAATAGATTGACCACTTTGGTGTCACTCTTTTGATGAAGAACATGATTGATCGGTGACAGAACTGGATCAGCTACTTGGGTTCGTGGTTCAATCGAGGAAGAAACTAGATTGACCACCTGATCAACCGGACTGCCCAGGGATGGAACCAGATTGACCAGCCCATCAACCAATGATGGGTTGGAGGAAAGATTATGATAACCTTTTGGAAGTTGAAGTTTTTCCAAAAGAGAAGAAGCCTCGTCCTTGCAAGGACAAAGGTGAGAGTAATGATTACCTTTACATAACATGCAAGGGAAATTGACAGTTTTCTCCTTCTTACCAACCTAAACATCACTAGTTGATGGGGTATCATCGACATGACCGACAAAGGCCGATGACATGGAGGACCACTTTTCTAAGACCTGGGTAAGACCGAGGCAATCCCTCAGAAAGTGGTCACCCTTACAAAGGCTGCAAGGGAATTTGGGTTTTGGATTCTTCCTTTTAATATTGTTGACCTCATCAACACTCCCAATACTATTAACAGTAACTAGTTTCTTAGAGCCAACATCTGATGTTGTTGGGGCCTTTGACCTTTTCGAGTTCTTCTTCTTCTTCTCTTTCCGTTTCTTCTTCTTCTGATCAACCTGGCTACTTGCTTTAGAGCTTTCACTAGGAGAAGAAGGAGAAATGGAAGGAGACTTGATGGATGAAGAAGGAGAAAAGTCGACATGAGGTTGATGTGTGGGTGGTGTACCGACATTTAAAGTATTAGGTATAGTTGAAACATTGGGAGGATTCAGGATCACTGGAGTGGGGAACAACCAAACTGGTAATCCGATAGTAAGTCCTAGAAGACTCAGTGTGGCAGCATATGGAGGACCAAAGTTTCCAAATGAAGGAAAGGTATAAGGTTCCCCAGAAGAAGGGTTTCCTCCATTGGTACTCCTAGGATACGATGCCATTAACACTGACTCAACCTAAGGTCCACTAAGTAAAACAAACAACACACGCTATGAATCTGAGAAGCAAACAATCAAACAAACCTTCCTATGATGAAACCACTAGTTGGTGATGAAATCCAACACCGCGAGATCAAAATAGGAAGGAGCAGGGATAGAGTGGGCGGATCAGTTACGTTGACGATCTGCTTAATGGACTTACACCTTGGTGCAAGCTTCCATGCAGTAATTGTGGATTTACCCTCAAAAGAGCTTGAGTGAGTTTGACCAACATCTGTTCCAGGTACAGTGAGACTTCCCTTCACCATCACCTTGTGTGAGACCCTAAATATTGTGGCTACTAAGGTCACCAACTCGTAGTTAGCCCCTGGGTGGGTAAAGTCGACAGTCCATTTTCAACATATGGGCAGGATAACAAGTCCAAAATCAACTTGAAAGGCTCCCACACATAATTGTGGGTATACCTTCCAGTCACCCCCAATATACTATCCGACTACTACAAACAGTTGGGCCATGGAGGGATAATCTCCCTAACTCAACTGAATGCGACCTCGTGTGTAACCCCTGTGTGACAGGGGGATCCTAGCAAGCCAATATGACAATTGGATTTGTCTCTCCCTACCGCAAGATACTAAGTTTGTTTGACAGCTTTGGAAAGTTATCCTTTCAACCTATTCCAAAGCACTACACCTTAAACTGATGTAGGTTTGCTTACAAGGATGTAAAAAGTCTGATAAATTTTAGTTAAGCATTGATTTTAATGGCTATTGTTTACTCAGAGGGTGTACGAAAGTGAAACTGATGGAATGATGACTCAATTCCCAAAAATATGCATGAAATATGATAAGCAATCGTTTCTTTTCAATGAATACCTATTTAAGGGAAAGAGGAAGAGTCATTTTCACTATCAAACACTTGATAAGGAATGCCCTCAATCAATTTTGTTCTTATTCAAATCCAATATGATGCTACAACATTTCAGAAATGAAAACTAATATGCAAACTAATCATTAAGATGTACTTTTTTCGTTTTCATGCGAATGATAATCAATTCAATGAAAAACTTGTCCTGCCAACTACTCTTTCAGATCAAGGAGATTTGGGCAAGAAAACGCAGATTTTGCACAAACTACACACCCTTTTGCAATCAAACAAGAGAAAGAAAACCAAAAAATGCAAATGGAAGGAGAAAAAAATTGGATTAGATGACCTCAAAGAACCAGATGAGAAGAGTCACAAACTTCAAATGTCCTTCACTAGTGTTCTCGCTCAGTTGGATAGGAGAGAAGAAAGCAGAGGATCGATTTGAAGCTCTCAACAACAAAAACTCAAAAATAATGAAGAAGGGCATAAAAACTGAACAACAAGGTGTTTACTTCTCAAGATGAAGGATTTTATAGGTCAAGGGAAGAAGCATTGAATCTTAAAGCAACTCAGCAAGTAAGAAACAGGGTTTTTAACCTCAAAAATGCAATTTTTTGAAGGGATTTTGTGAAAATAGGGGTTGGTTCTCTAGTGTAAGGGACACCAAGGAATTATAAATCTCTATCCAACACTCTAAGGGAATGTTGCTGCCCTACTAACAAGGCAGGGGAGTGCTGGTACCCAAAAACTCACAAAAATGTCTAAAAAACCTTAAAATTCAGTCAAATTTTGACAAACAAGCTGAGTGTGATGGGGTAAAGAGTCAATCAGAATATGAAATCAAGCATATGAGATGAATGAGATCTTAAAACAATCAAAGGGTAAGACAAGGTCTATGAGGAGAAATCAAAACTGAAAAGTTTCAATTCGTTCCCCAGTGGAGTCGCCAGTTTCTGTTGTAGGAAAATCTCCCTGTAGATAGGTAGATTGCCTCAAAGAGCTAGACTCTTAACTCTAAGACAGAAAGTTCTTAACGTGGACACTGACTTCCTTTAAAATCTATACAAACTAATGCATGAGAGGGAAGGAGAACAGAAGTACCTTTTAATCAACGTTTGTCCCTGCATGCTCCGAGTTGAGCTCCAATCTTCCACTCCTCGATGAGCTCTGTAGACAAAACAGTAGTACGACCACTTTCTACTCTATTGATATTAGCTTGAAAATAGATCTATCTACCAGAGATAATTTTATGTAAGATCAGACACAAACTAGAAAGAAACAGGCCAAGCAAATTATATTAATGAGGACAAAACATTGCTTACAGCCGTAGATGGATTGTTGCAGTTTCGTCAAGTCCTCCTTGTCTACCCCTTCCTACTATCGACGGGTGCACACAAAGATAGTGCTTCCAAAATATCTCTGTTCCAACACCACTTATGAGATCATAAGTTTGGTGTGATTCTCCTTTTTTCAGTCCCCTTTCACCATTAGAAAGCTTGCTTATATAGCCTTGGAGAGGCTCAACAACTTGAGATATCCTTGGGGAAGGTGAGGATTTTCCTCCTTCAGTTGAGGATCTACCCTAAGATCATGGCTGGACTAGGGATTCGAGCTCAACTAACTTCTAAGAATGAAAATATCCTTCCCCCATTCATCTTAACAACTCAACTGCTACCCAGAATAGGTAGCGTTCCCTCAAAAGGGCCATCAGAGTGTTGTAGCGCTCCCTAGTAGGCTTTAGGGGGGTTCCAGCGCTTTCAAAATCCATAGCGCTCCCTCAAAAGGGTCAAAGAAGCTTTATAATGCTCCTAGACAATGTAAGGGGGAGCTCCGACGCTCCCAGAAGAGGTATAGGGGAGCGCTCTCCTTCAAAAGCTCAGTTTTTTGAGGTGCTTTTAGATGGAAAAAGGTTTGTAAGCCTACTGACTCATTTCTCCTCTTCCAAATCAAATGTTTTAGGTGTTTCAAGTGTCATTCTCATGTTTTTATATCCACGACATAGGCATCATGGCAGCATGATTTCTCCGACACTTGTGACACTTGTGAGCAAAATGCAACACTTGCGACACTATCGAAGTGAGTAATTTTGACGTGTAACAGATTGCCCCCCAAAGTATGAATTTAGAATATAGGAAATAATAACTGAAATGCTTTGTAGAATTTCAAGCAAGGGTATAGACACAGAGAACCTGACAAAATCTACACACAAACATCCAACAAATATTATGACATGTTTCAAACCCAAGGAAGGCATACCTATGCTTGGGTGATCAAGACCTGCAAGATATGGCCGCCATAAAATACATTGCGGATCCATAATTGTATTGATAAAAAGGTATAGCCACTGAAAATAAACTATGGATCTATATTCTTATGACATGAACTGATCGTAGCCACGAAGAATACATAGTGGATCTACGAGATGACAAGACATAACCACGACCAATACAAAGTGGATCTATGTAACAATGTATGTATCATTGTTCAAGAGAAATTCTGTCACAACCTAGGCAAAGTACATATCAAAGTGATCTCTCAACCCAGGGTCTTCTTACTGATCTTGGTGTAGTACGAATCTAACCATGTGAATCGATGTCCTGATGTCGAACATGGAAGAAACCACTTGATTACCGGTCAATGATGTAAACCATTAACAAGTGTGAGGGAGATCACCATTAATTTCAATGATTCCCAAGGTACCCTAGTACATTCCAATGAATGTGAATGAAGGAGTTGGAGTCGAACATCCATGGAATCATTCAATCAGCGGTCAATTATGTAAACCCGCTTTCGAATGTGAGGAGGCCTGCCATTGAGGCATGCAGGTCCCAAAGTACTAATTGGTTTCTAAGTCTAATTCTTGGATAATGTGTTGAAGTCGACAGGAATAGGCTCGTCGAGGGAGGGCCTTGATGTATCCCCCATCAACGACATGAAACGAACATAGAGATGTAATTGGTAGATCAAATGAGCATGGACTGAAATGGTTATTGAGACAAGATATTTGTGATGGCTGACTCTTGAGGTGAATACTTCCCTTGAACACTGAGGCACAACAGCAAAAACATGACATGGACCAAAACTTGAAGATGCAGTGGATGCTGTGACTTACGTCAGGTGACCCAAAGGAGTGAAAGAAATTCAAAGGATTGGCTCAGTGTAGAGGTTCAGCGGATTATAATGCATGCAAAATACAAAGTGTTGTGTTCAAGGGTGACTCTAAGAGTTACATGGTAATGTTCTCAAAAAACTGCTTGGCTTGCTTCTTTCAAAATTTCCCCCATCCAGATAGACAAGTACCTCCTTTTAATTTTAACAGGCTCGAGGAGGGTAACACATGCTCGATAAAAATCACCTTCGGTAAGCTCCTCTTCCTTTGTTTAATGAACTGGAAGAAGTAAGGGTTCAATCCCATATGGGTCTGTCAATTTTTTGTTTAGCGAGTCCAAAGACAGAAAACTCGAAGGTTTTTCATGATTATAGAGTCTGGAAAAACACTTAAAAGAGAACTCTCTCAGTTCCTTTTTCGTAGAGAAGTCTGACGAGACCGAAGAAGAGATAAACTATCGCTCAACAGATGTTTTCTTCAAATAATTTAATGAGTGTGAAGAGAACAAGGTCGCTCGGTAATCTTTTCATCTTTAGAGAGTCTGAAAAGAACTTAAAGATGACTCCAGTGTTGTCCTTTTTCGTAATGTTAGTCTTGCGAGGCCGAAAAAGAGATAAATTATCACTCAAAAGACGCCCCTTCAAACCTTTTAACGAGTGGGAAAGGAAGCAAGATCACTTGACGATCTTTTCATGTTTAGAGAGTCTGAAAAGAGCTTAAAGGAGACGCCAGGGGGTTCCTTTTTCGTGTATCCATACAGGTCCAAAAAAGAGATAAAAGTCTACCCAGATGCATTCTCATGTGTTTACGAGCACATGAAAGAACAAAGACTAAGCTTGGTATGCCCCCAGCTTGAAAGCTAGTGGCTTAGCTCCAGAATGATCATCAAAGGCTAGAGACATGCCCTCCAAGCTTCAATTCATTCACCGAATTTGAGGTTGTCACCAATTTTTGTGCTAGATGGAGAAAAGGGATACAAGTGGATGAAATGAAGGTTCAAGAGAGGTGACTGTTTCATTTTTTAATGAGCTTGACACAGGAAAAGAACTATGCTCAAGACCTCTGTTTCATTTTTTAATGAGCTTTCCACAGAGAAGAGAAACTATGCTCATGGTTTCGTCTAGATGATGGCTTCCAAGGGGATAATTCTCTAGAAGGATACCATGTCAAAGGATAAAACTTGGTCATGGCTTCCAAGAGATCTTCGTTGGATGGATGATAATCACTCTGGAAGGAACACATGTCGGGGGTCATGACAAGGGTAAGGAGATCAGGCTCCAATAACCCTACCAAAGAAATCACCATGTCAACTACCGGATCCCAAGCATCAGAAGTTGAAATCATGGGAGACAATGCCACATAATTGACATGCGGTGAGGGTGATACTGTGTGCATATAAGAACCACTTAGGGAGGTAACCCAGTCAGGGCAGATGAATGAAAGTTGATCAATAGTCACAATTCTTCCAATTTCGAGGGAAAGATATCACATGGAAAAGAGTGGATACAATATCTTTCATGGCATACACATAATCCCGCCCAAGGATTAAAGTGAAATACAAGGGGTCTTGGACTACCATGACATCGATAAAGACAGTTTTCCCTCCCAAAGTTACAAGAAACTGAGGAAGGATCCCTAAAGGTTGACTAGTTCTTCTGTTAAAAGCTAACAGATTCTGTGTAACCGGTGCAAGCTGCAGACAACCCAAAGCATACCAAACAACAGAAGACAAAATACTAACAGACGCACCTTCATCTATCATCATTTGAGGAACGTCCCGACCACGACCCTGTACTGTAATTTGGAAAGCAATGTGAGAGGGAAGATGAGCTCCAGTAAGCGCACCCCAATAAAAAAGGATGGTCTCATTACTTGGAGGGGGTTTTGCAGGAGAAGGAGGAATGCCCCCTGTCATGGTAGAGTCTATATTAACGAGAAAAACATGGGTATTATTGAGTTTACTCTCTAGAAGGGGAGTAGGATCGATTGATGATTGGATCGGATCAACCAATGGTGGAATTGGATAGACCACTTTAGCACTCTTCAGAGGAAGAGTGGGACTAACCGAGGAAGGGTCTAGATCAGTCACTTTGACATTACTCAATGGAGGAATGGGATCGACAGATGGGGGAACCGAATCGACAACTTGAGTTTCATTCTCCAAGGGAAGAATGGGGTCGACGGGTGGAAACAGATCGACCACTTTGGTATCACTCTCTAACAAGAGAGTGGGATCAACCGAGGATAAAAACAGATCGACCACTTTGGTATCACTCTCTAACAAGAGAGTGGGATCAACCGAGGATAAAAACAGATCAACCACTTTGGTGTCACTCTTTTGATGAAGGGAGGGGTTGATCGATGACGGCACTGGATCAGTTGCTTGGGTTCGTGGTTCAATCAAGGAGGAAACTAGATTGACCACCTGATCAACCAGACTGACTGAGGATGGAACCGAATTGACCAGTCCATCAACTAACAATGGGTCCGAGGAAAGTTTACGATAACCTTTCAGAAGTTGAAGTTTTTCCAAAAGAGAAGAATCCTCGTCCATGTGAGGACAAAGGTGAGAGTAATGATCACCTTTACATAACACGCAAGGGAACCTGAGAGTTTTCTTCTTCTTACCAACCTGAACATCACTAGTTGACGGGATATCATCGACATGACCGACAGAGGATGATGACTTGGAGGACCACATTTCTAATACCTGGGTAAGACTGGGGAAATCCCTCAGAAAGTGGTCACCCTTACAAAGGCTGCAAGGGAATTTGGGTTTTGGATTCTTCATTTTAATCTTGTTGACCTCATCAACACTCCCAGTACTATTAACAGTAACTGGTTTCTTAGAGCC
>JASDQU010103643.1:435835-460199 GCA_032191745.1 Picea mariana
CCCATTTTTCAATAATTTTGTCATGCCATTAGAGCTTATCACCTTACCGGGTTTCCCTGTGATACCTCTTAGCTCAATTTCTTTTCCTTCCAATGAAAATTTCATGAAAAGTTCTTGAAAATTAAAATCCATTGTTCCTAGTGATTGTAACCATTGGATTCCTAGTACAACATCAACACCACCCACGGGTATAGAAATCATCGGACTTTTCATTACATATTCCCCCATAGTAAGATTGATCTTATTGCATTTTCCTAAGCAATTGATAGTTCCTCCATATGCAATCTAATTGAAACTCTGGTGCTGGATATACAAAGCAAATGAGATCTTTGGCTAATTTATAGTGAATGAAATTATGAGTACTGCCAGAATCAATTAGGAATATTACCTTTTTATTTTTGATTTGAGGGTTTGAGGAGTGATAATTCCAGCCAATGCATTACATGATATTGTTGGAATCAACTCTTTAGATGAAATTGATTCTATGTTTTCATCTTGAGATTGGTCCTTCTAGTATCCATAGCCATATTTTTACTTTCAACATTTCTTGCCACCCTAAATGCATTCTCCAATGATTTGGGTTCCCAAAGGAGAACCTCATGTTGAATGTTATGTCTTAATGTTCCTATGAATACATCAATCAAGTGCTCATCTGGAATATATGTTACCTTTATATTCAATCTTTGGAAGTTCTCAATGTGCTCTGTAACTTAACCTTTTTTCTTGAGATTTATCAATTGGCTAAAGAAGGTATTGCTCCTTGTATCCTCATAGTGTGCTATCATTTCTTCCGTGAAAATTGTCCAAGTGACGAGTGATTTACGAGAACAAATCCATCTATACCATACAAATTGATTAGGTTCTAAATATAAAGAATCAATTAGTACCTTTTGTGTATGTGGAACATTATGTTGATCAAAGAATTGCTCCATTTGAAGTATCCATGTGATTGGGTCCTTGCCATCAAACTTCCTCATATCGATCTTACGAATGTGGTTGGTATTCAACCCAAAGTTGGAGTTTCTACATTCTTGATTCACCTTCCTTGTGTCCTCATCATGAATTTCATGGGATACATTTTCACTTTCAGGTGTCCTCTCTATTACGAAATTTTTCAATCCTTCCATGATCTCGCCTTTTAAACCATCCATCTTAATATTTATTGCCTCCAACTTAGCTTCCATCTCTTGTAGTTCATATTTTGTTATTTTATGCTTTTGTAAATAATTTATGTCCCTATGCATTTCTTCACCTTCATCAAGAGTCCAATTAGGATTTTATGGAGGCTTATTTGGTGTAGAAGTTCCCTTTTTGGGTGGCATGTTGTCCAAGTATCACTTTTGAACCTTGATTTTGAGGTGGTTCTGCTAGACAATCTTTCTTCTATTGTATCTCCAAAGTTTTGGCCCTTCTGGGTATGAAAATTTATTTTTTGTAGTTCTGTGATATTTATTCTCTGCAATGCCATAGGTCTGATCAAAATTGGATGTGCCAAGTGGAATTTATGGTAACTCACCACAACTTGCTTATTTTTGTCCTTTCCAGAAGATATCACTTATATATCATTCCCCGCACAAAATAAATGATATTAAATTTTGAAACATGTACCAAAATTACTACAGACTGTCCACTATCTAATGAAACTAGTCTCAATCAATTTGGATACTCTAGGAAGAAGTTATGATTGTTTTACCCGGAACACCTTCTTAAGACTAGTCATAAAGACTAGTCAAATACCCTATCTTCCACAGGGTTTATCTACAAATTTAAGATGACCCAGAAGCTGAACCTTTTACCATAGATATATTACTAATTTCTGTGAATATCCTTCAGAGTTCAGAGTCTGAAATGTTATATAAAAAAAAATATTGGGAAAATTCCACAATGACTCTGTTCAGGATGATTCCAGAACCCTATCTTGCACAGGATGTATCTCCGAAATTGTAAGGCCGCAGGAGATGAAATTTTAATGCAACGTACCTTGATCCGTCTAATAAATATCCTACAATTCATTCCTTCTAAAACATTGTATAAAAACATTTATAGCAAAAATTCCAAGGTGTCTTAGATGTACCAGCAAAACCCCAAGACCTTGAGCTCTGATACCATATGTTAAGAACCAAATATCAATATAGCATAGAAAAACCTCAGAATAAGTACTCAACACCTTGAAAATGAGATAAACTCAAATAATAATCCTCCGAAGGAGAAACCTCTTTATGCCCACATAAATGTACAATTACAAGATGATTCAAAATGAAAATGTCTCCTTGGTATATATAGGAGACTAGGAGGTATAATTACAACGATTGGACTAAAGCCGACATAAATAAAATAACATTACTAATATAATATGCCCTAATTAAGGGGTAATGAGGCACTATTTAGGGCTTAACACATACTGAGCATCAATGTACTCTTTTATTTTCATTACGCTCCCTACTACCCATGATTTGAGGTTTACAACCTCTCCCTGCCATGATAGCCCAGTCAAAAATTAAATGTCCTCTACTTCAATATTGAAATTCCCAATGGTTTCCCATCGAGATTGAATCTTTCAATTTAAGGGTCCTAGTAACCCACAAGCATCTCAATAAACCTCACCTGGGCTCTCATTCCTTTCAGCGCCCAAAATTTATAAAAGCCACATCGCTTTAAGGCCATTTGGGACCCCAGATCCCGATCTACAACATCATCAACATCCTCGTGATCTCTTTCTCTCCATTCAAGAACCATCTTGCCAAGGAAAAACCAAAAATTGAGTTAGAACCCTTAAAAAATATTATTTGTGTGCCTATATATGGCCTACTACAATTACAATCGCATTACATAGGAGCGTATACCTCATCGTATAAGTGACCTGATTGAAGACAACTCACGTACACCGAAATTCACATTTTGCGCCCTCAATAACTAAAAATTTGAAACCTAATTCAAAAACTTAATCCACTGAAATTGAAGAGGAAGGGAAGTAGGTTTATCTGATTCAAATGGTCTCTAATTTCGTTGCATGATGCTCCCACAATCGTCATTTGAATCTCGGAGGTATTTTGGTCCAATTTGCACTAGTTGGGTAAAAAATTAAAATGGTATAGTAATTCTTGATTTTGATACTATTTATAAATTATTTTTACCCACTTTCTATAGTTTTAAGCCATTGTTTCACCTAATGGACTAATACAAAGGTGTATTGAGTGGGTTTTTGCATTTTTAACCTAGGATTCTTGCAGATTTCAATGTTTTGTCGACCGTTCATCACCACAGGTAGGTATTTTCATTACCCAACATATATGATAGGTATCCACTCCATTATGAATTTCTCACATTATCCTATAACTGTCACTTTTTATGACTCGGGTATGAACCCATTTGTTGCAACAAAGAACCTTCCATCTGCTATAAGTCGTGTCGTTAGCAAATGGTAGAGACTTAGAAAACATGGGTGCCCTAGTTAGCTCTCCTACTTCACTTGGTTCCCATGCATAGATTTTTTCCATAGGACCAAGAGTCCCTCATAGCTCATACATGAATTTATGAAGAGCCTCATTTCTCATTCATAAACATATGGCTTTATACCCCGAGGACTCCCAAACGAGTTTAATTTAAGCTATTTTCCAACTCGTCTTTAAAAAGTGAAAATATTTTCGAGTGATTTTTCCTTTCACACTGGTTAAAATTGGACTTGAAAGGTCATGAGTCTTAGTTAATATATTTTTCGACTCGTTATCAAAAGGAGAAAATTTTGTTGAGTAAACTTGTCTCTTTCACACTCGTAAATTGTTTTTGAAAAGATGTCTATTTGGCACAAGTTTATCCCTTTTTCACACCAAGTAGACTAAAAGACATAAAAAAGGACATTTTTTGGCATTGAGTTGTGATTTCATCTCATGTCCTTTCTTGCATTATTGAGCCTATAGTCGGTTCTCGCTTTGCATTATAAACCATTTGCCTCCGCAGTTCTGCATCCTCAACCAAGTAGAGCCTTGTTTATATCCTTCGCAATTTGAAACCCTATACCTAGGAGGAAACATTCCACTGAGTGTCCATCTCTCACATGCATTTCCCTACATTGAGCATAGGTATGTTCCACTGCTGGAACTAGTTTTTCTTACTTGCAAAACTCGTTTCCTCCTCTATATCGTAGAATTCATTTTTTATGAAAAAACAAAAAAAAAAGATGGGCAGGAAGGGAGTATTATCTTATGTTAGCAATAGTCGTGTCACCTTTGAATAGAGAACAAAGTTATTGGGTCCATTCATCATCATAATTTTGGGATTAGCATGGCCTTATTCAGATGAACTCGTTAGAGAGTCTTCTCTACAAACTAGTTACTCTTCCAACCCCTATAGAGAGTTTTATTAATGCCTCTTTCATCTTATGGTTTCATCATTGAGTCCGTGTTCTTGGAGTCCTCCGTATGTCTCATGTTCTTGTTCAAAGGAATTATATCGACCTATGTCAGTCACTCCTCAGAACTCTTGACTTTGCATGTCGGACATACCCTCATTTTGTCTCAGAATCACATGATACTATAGTCCTATCATGCACCCTGGCCCTACTTTCATGATTGGTAGGTAACCTTGAACCCAACGACCGATATCTCATCATTGACGTTGACTGGGTGGTTTCTCTTGTGTTCGATGGAAAAGCATTTATTCACACATTAGGATTCATGCAGTGTCTTGGATTCCATTAGCCTTATTGGTGGTATCCTCACCTTTGTCAGTAGTTTTCTTCATTGGCTATTATTCAGAGGGTCTTTTTTGTGTACCGCTTGCACTTGGAACACGCAAAAGACTCACGGGGTTGTTGGTTTTTGAACATGTTCTTCATTTTATTTCCACCAAATCATGAAGCTCCTTATTTTTACCTTGTGCTAACTGATGAGAGATTCCTTAATTCTCTCCTTTTAGTGGGTCCCTTTCCATCGACTTCAGATCATTTATTCTGGAAATGGGACCTAGATTCTTATGAGTACCTTGAGGCTTGCAGTCATTAGTGGCATTCTCTCTCGCCATCGAAATTTGGGAATACATCAATGTCTCCTGATCGATGGATTCTTCAGGTATTCGACACTGAATACTCTATTCACACTTCTAATAATGTACTCGGTGCCTTAATACCTACTTCCATTATCGGTAGGTTGTCTTGTATTTGTTAATGGTATACATTAATGACTGGTAATCAAATGATGTCTCATTGTGTTCGACCTCAACTCCTTTATTCACATGATGTATACTTTCACCCTTGGTGGATTGTGTAGAAGACTTGAATACATTACTATGTTTCCAAATCTTTCCTGGGCTGTTGCTTCCTTTTCATTGGACCAATACCTATATGACTTTAGTGATCATGGGAGATCAAATTGTACTCCATGGTATACATAAATATTCAGATTGGTTTTGAGACTAGTTCTATTGGGCCTTGTTCATGAATATGACATCTATTGGCATGTAACCGCATTTGTATTTTCCTATTCATGGCCACAGACACTTGTTTGGCATATTTTTCACATGGATTTGTAGTGTAATTTTATGGGCAACCATGTATGCAAATTCAGTACAGAATGTAATGAGCAACGCGTTCGTCCAACTAGTCCCCTACCACTCCACTTCTAGGTTATTTATAATGTATTTCAACCATCACAGATACTCCTCTGACCTCACACATTAGGGGGAATCTGTTACAACAAGATTTGCCTCACCCTATGCAATCTTGCACAGAGGGCCTTATTCCATTTCCCTGTGTAGACTTATCTTCCCTATTGATAACATACATAGAAAAAAATTAATATTTTTCCACATATATGCATCTTTCACACTATACAACATGCATATACGTAGGATTATCTACTACAGCCCATGTACATCGGGATTTGTGCCAGAAAATAAAAATTAAATGTAGGGTTTCCATGTCACGACATGAGAAATCTGATCCTTGGACTTCTATATACTAGAAAAGTTCCGACTTGGCCCTTCAGTTCCATTTTCAAGGCTATAAATGGGCCAATTTCGATCTATGTAAAAGATGAGAAAGAATTCAACTTCAAGAGAAAAGTTACTCTCGATAAATTATTTACTTCATATTGAGTCTGCATCCCTTTTTCCTTTAAGTATGAACACAATATTTATCCCCCAAGCTCTTCCCCTATTTATTGAGAACCTCATTGTTTCTCTCTTATGAGCTTTCCTTTGGTGGAGGATTAAAGTGGTGGAGGCCTAGCTGGAAGGAACTTGGTTTCTCGGTTCTGAACCGTGCCGACACGGAAGTCTGTAATATTTTCACTTTTGCTCATCATTTATTAATAGAAATACTCCTTTCCCATCCAATTGATATCTTGCAAATAAATTATTTATTATCCATGGGAGTATTTGTTATGTTTATTAGTGGATTATGCTATCTAATGTGCTAACCTTTTACATTATCACCATACTCTTTCTTTGCTTGTTTGTTGAGAATTAGTTGCAGGTATATAGATTTGGGTTCAAGTGCTCAGTGGTGGACTTCATCAAACATATGGATGAGGTAGACCTCTTTCTTATCTCGCTTGCATATTGGTTTATATAGCATATGTTGGAATGGAGTTGATTTCTGTAGTCATTTTTGTCTATTGTGGTTTACCCTAGCCATAGAGATATTTTCCTTGTAACAATCAGCCACTGAGAATGAGAATTTTGTTGAGCTCAACAGGGCTAAATAAAAGGTGAAGAAGGTACAAGGCAAACTTGATGGAGCTTCGGAGAAAATCAAATAAATTTTCTCTGTTTATTCTGATATTTTAGCTTGTAGAGCTCTTGCTACTAACTATGCTTGTTTCTATTAGAACATTATTTTTTACTAAAATTAAAAGATATTAGGGAAGGCACACCTTATAAGTTCACCACTATTTCTAATTTTGTTTCATGTTTTAAAGAACAAGAGGATGGAGTACAATACTTTTTGTGTGAAATCTATCTTCACAACTTTATCCTAGAAGAAAAGAGAGAGGAAAATCCCAATCCATTCACTGGGGATATCTAGTTTCAGGCCTTCCTATCTTTTGCCAAAAATCAAACCAGGTGGGATAAAGCACATAAGTTTTTCATGAAAAGGGAGAATGGACTAGACCTAAGGATTAGATGGGAACCTCCTAAATCCTTTGATACCATTATGCAACACATAAAAATCATGAAGAGGGAGAAGGTTGTGGAATCTGTAGCCCCTATCCATAGGAACGTTGTACATACAGTTCTACAGTATTTCGGAGAGATTAAAGAAGAATCCCTTTCTTCTGCCAAATTAATATGGAGTGTCTCTTCCAATGAATTCAAGAATAGGGAACCATTTGGTTTCAAAAATTTTCACACAACCACCTTCGGGTTAGAGAGGTATGCTAGAATGATCATGGAAGAAGGACCTTCTTGGATCGAATGCATGTACCCTCCTCCCATTATTTGGTATCTTTCATAGGGTTATCAGAGTAATTATAAAATTTGTAAGAAGGGGGAAAATGTTGATTTCGAAGAGCTTAAAGGTAAGCATGGGTTTCAAAGAACTAGAGAAGAGACCTCTCCACCATTTAATATCATTGCTTTGCATATAAACTATATTGTTGCATGAGGACATGCAAAAAGGTAAGCTGGGGGGTATATTGAGTTGAGAAAAAGGTACAAATATTCTCCTTATTACTATGGCTTGTGATATATTCTTTGTTGATTTTTCGATTGATTTGAAGTAATTAGGAAAGAAAATGGTTAGAAAGTATTTTAGAAATATTACTGAATGATATTAGATATTTCCTAAATTTTGGATTGAATTGTTTTGATTTTATGCAGAAAATGGACAATTGTTGTTAACTCAAGATAGTTAAGAAGATACTGAAGATGTCTAGGCCATTGGAGATTGAAGAAATCAGGCACAAAACAGTTTAAGGGAATATTGAATCTTTATCTTAATCTTCATAAATAGTAAAAGAAATCTTGAGGATCTCTCGATCCTCAGGATAGCTTGATTTCCATATTTCATTGTAATATATAAAGGATACTGAACAATAGAGAGATAACGAAGGATTTTTAACCAAACATCCAGATCTCTTAATTGTTGACATTCTATACAACGATCCTTTAAACGGTTTATCAACTATGGAATTAATGAAAAATTAAAGTGTTTTGACCATCCCTGCGTACTAAGTTTTTAGTAGCAGTATCTTCTGAAGAACATGGGCCCAGTCGGAAAGAGTTACTATCTTACCTGTAATTGTCTCAATTATGTTTTAGTTCTTTGATTTGAATTTCCTTGCAAATCGTGAGTGTGTTGATTCTTTTATGAATTTGTTATGTTGTTCATTTGCAAAGAATAGATGTTTCATTTGAAGATTATCGATTGTTGTTCCACTTCCAATTGCTGTTAGTTTTTTGTTTGTGAATTCCTTTCATTTTTGCATTTGTTGTTCCTTTTAACAAATTCACATTTGTTGTTTCTTTTGATTAACTCGCATTTGTTGTTCCTTCTTAAATATGCAATAGATCGATGTTCTTTTCCAGTAGGTTAAATAATCATTGAGAGATTGATTTATTAAGTGTTTTTGTAGATTAAATTAATGTTTCTTAGATGAATGAATTCAGTAAATTGATTTATTCTTTGATTCATGGTATGTTATTTATTAGATTAAAATTTTGTTGAGTGAGTTACTAATTTTAGAGTTTTTTAATAAATGAGTGAAGAACTTGATTATTGCAGTAATTTAGATAGACTCAGATCTACTTTATTTGAATTATCTACACCATTTAAACCTCTACGAATATCTGCATAGACTTTGTTGACATTGTTAAAAGAGAAGACAAATCCTCAGTTGATAAATTAATGACAGACTAAGGCTGTTTTTAGGACATCTTTAGATCCCAACAACTGCCCCGGAAGTCCTAGTGTTTTACATGCCTATGGTATTTTATAAACTTAGTCCAATTTATCCCACATGCATCATGGGAATTGTTCTCTTGTCACTCTTTCATATATAATTGAGGTGAAGGACGCCCTTTAAGAATGCACTGGAGTTTGATGCAAAGCTTCATGTGAATGAAGCGTAGCCAACATCTCTTTCGTTTTAGAGATAAGCTACCCATTTTTCCAATTTGTGTTCTACAATGTTTTTCTATCTTATTCAGTAATAGAAGTTGGGTTTCACTGTATTTATATGTTCTCATCTATATTTTTGTGTATTTCATTGTTATATATCGGTTATATTTTTTTCTTTCATGTCATTCTCAAAATAATCCAGATCATATGGTGAACAAAAGAAGCATAATTACTCTTAATAGGATGAAGGTAGAATTCATATTTATCAGCTCAAGGGAAAAGCATCAATGTGGTGGGATCAATTTGTGCAGGTAAAACACATTGATGAGAAGAAGGTGACTTGGAGGGAATTGAAGAGGTATTTTCAAAGGAAATACTTGACTAAGAGATACTATGACAAAAAGATGAAGGATTTATTTGAACTCAATCTTGGGAGTAGGGTCATAGATGAGTATGGAAGGAGGTTTTTAGAACTATTGAAATATGTTTCCTTCATCAAAGATGAGCAAGTTAAGATTCAGAGACATTTGTGTGGGATTCCATAATTTATCAGTGAAAGAATACAATACGATGATCCCAATACATTGGAGGAAACTATAAGAAGGGATAAGTTCCTTTATGATCAAAATAAAGGAAGAGAAACTTATCAAAAATCTTGGGAAGACAAGAATAAAAGAAAAATGGAACATAGGAAGAAGGAGGCTAAACCACAATTCTTCATAAATAACTCTTAGGGACAACCGGCCTCTAAAGAATCCAGAATGACATATACATTGGAACAAAGAACAAGGCAACCATATATTCAGTGTTGGGGTTGTAAGGGAGTTCATATGCACAGAGATTACCCTCACAAGAATGAAAAAGTGAGAATTGTTCACAATGTACAACAAGATGAAACAATAGTGGACATGGGAAGAAATGTACCTAAGATCTATGTATCCTTGGATAACAAGCAAGATGAGTTTCAATCACATATGATTGAAGTAGAAGGTAAGATCAATAACCATCTCATTTATATTTTAATTAATTCAGGATCTGGTCATAGTTATTTAGATCCTAAGATGGTGTAGAGGTATTGATTTCCAAGAAGCAAACTTGGAAAACCTTGGATGGTATAACTAGCTACAGGAGCTAAAATAAAAATTAATGAGCTCGTTAAGGCATGTCCAATGAACATGAATGGACTGAATACTAGTGCATATTTGAATATCATACCTTTAGGTTCCTATGAATTTTTAATTGGTATGGATTGGTTGGACCAATATCATGTTTTCCTAGACTATTATAATAGGGAATTTACTTGCATGGATGAGAAAGGTAACTTAAGAAAAGTACAATGAATTCCTAGAGCTGTAATTTTCAGAGAAATTTCATCCATGCAGTTGAAGAAGAATTACAGGAAAGGTTTTCAAATATTTGCAACACATATGGAAGAAAAACCTAAAGATAAGGTGCCAAAATAATTAAGATTATGCATCCACAAAAGAGTTTTAAGATTTATTTAACGAAATAACAGGATTGACACCTAAAAGATATATTGATTTCTCCATCAATATGATTCCTAGAGAAGCTCTAGTATCTAAGACTGTTAATAGGATAAGTACACCAAAATTGAAGGAATTACAAATTCAACTTGAAGAGCTTTTGAAGAAGGGGTATATATGCCCAAGTGTGTCACCTTCGGGTGCCCCAGTACTATTTTTGAAGAAAAAGGATGGAACATTTAGAATTTCCATAGACTTCAGATAGTTGGACAAAGTAACTTTGAAGAACAAGTATCCTTTGCCAAGGATAGATGACCTCTTTGATCAGTTGAAAGATGAAAAAATACAGTCCAAGATTGATCTCAGGCCAGGATATTATCATGTAAGAATTAAAGAAGAAGACATAAAAAAGACTACTTTTAGGACAAGGTATGGTCATTATGAATTCACAGTGGTGTTATTTGGGTTAAAAAATGCACTAGTTGTCTTCACGTGTCTCATGAATGATATATTCAGGAATTACATGGATAATTTTATCAATGTCTTCTTGGATGACATTTTGATATATTCTAGGTCTGAAGAAGAGCATGAAAAACACTTGTGAATGGTGTTACATGTATTTCGGGAGAATCAGTTGTATTCCAAATTGAAAAAATGTTCACTTTATCAGAAGCAAATACATTATTTGGTCACATCATTTCAGAGGAAGGAATAATAGTAGATCCAGAAAATATAAATCCCATTGAAGGACGACCAACACCAAGGAATGTATTAGAAGTAATATGATTCATGGGCATTGGAAGTTACTATAGGATATTTATTGAAGGATTCTCAAAGATTGTACACCCAATTACTTCCTTATAGAAGAAAGGTGTGAATTTTGAATGGACATAGGATTGTCAAAGGAGTTTCCAACACTTGAAGCGTTTATTAACAAGTGCTCCAACACTAAGGATTGTTGATCTGAATGAAAATTTCATTTTATGTATTGATGCATGTAAAGAAGGGCTTGGTGGATTCCTTCGTTAGAATGGATATGTGGTGTGCTATGAATCGATGAAATTGAAGGAGCATGAAAGACACTATGAAAATCATGATTTGGATTTGGAAGTCATAGTGAATTCTTTCAAGATGTGGAGGCACTAACTCATGATAAAAATATTTGAGTTGAGGATAAACCAAATTGGTCTGAAATACTTTTTTGGACAACGAACTCTAAATGTCAGGCAAAGCATATGGCTAGATTTCCTCAGTGAATATGATTTTGATATAAAACATATCAAAGGTAAAGAGAACAAACTGATTGATGCACTTAGCAGGAGGATGCATGAGATTCATTCTACAACCATTATCATGTACCAATAATATGTGAAAAATAGAATTCTAGAGGTTGTAAAATCATATCATAAATACATGGAGGTAAAAGAAAAACTTCAACAAGGTAATTTATGGTAGAAATTTGAAGAATATAAGATGGAAAATGATGAAATTATTATGTATAGGGGCATGATTTATGTGCCAAATTCTTGGGAATTGAAGAATCTGATATTGGGAGAAATGCATAATGTACCTTATGCTAGACAACTAGGTTACCAGAAAACTATTGTAGTTGTTAAGAGCCAATATTATTGGTCAGGTATGAAAAAATAAGTTGCTGATTTTATTGCTAGATATTTGGAATGTCAAAAGGTCAAAGTTGAGCATAGACACCCAATTGGTTTGCTACAACTATTTCCAATTCTTGAGTGGAAGTGGGAAGTTATAACAACAAATTTTATTACTAAAATACCAAGAACTAACAAGAAACATGATTTCATCATGGTAGTGGTGGATAAGATTACCAAAGCTCCCCATTTTATTCCAGTAAATCTTACTCACACGGAAGCTAACTTAGTTGATATTCATCTGAAATAGATAGCTTGATTCCATGGAATGCCCAAGAAAATTGCGTCTGACAGAGATCCAAAATTTACCTCAAATTTTTGGAAAGGATTGTTTAAAGGATTTGGAAAAAATATTCATTTTATCACTGCTTACCATACAAAGTCAGATGGGAATACATAAAGGGTGAATCAAGTAATAGAATATATGCTAATAATGTATGTGATGGATAAACCATCCAAGTGGGAGAATTATTTTCACTTGGTATAATTTACTTACAAAAATGGGTTATGGGTACCAAGAATCCCTCAGAATGAGCCCATTTGAGGCATTATATGGAAGAAAATGCAACACACCAGTAAGCTGGGAAAACCCAATAGACCATGCAGTAGTCGGATGAGAACCACTCAGGGAAATGGGAGAGAAGATGATAAAAAAAAAATATAATTTGAAGGCTACATAGGACAGGAAGAAAAGATATGATGATAAGGGAAGAACTCTCAGAGAATTTAATGTGGTTGACCATATGTTACTAAAAGTAAAGACCAATAGAAGTTCCATGAAATTGGGAAATTTCTCAAAGATGGCAACTCATTTTTGTGGACCATTTGAAATCTTGGAAAGGATTGGGCATGTAGAATACATGCTTTCATTTCTTGCATCAATGCATATTCATATTGTATTGCATGTATCATTACTTAAAAAGTATGTACTTGATACGAATTATGTCATTTATTGGAATGTGATTCAGGTGGAGCAAGAAGGTGGTTTTCAAGTGCATTCGGTGTGCATATTAGATCAAAATATCAAGCAGCTCCAGAATCAAGAAATAGATCTTGTAAAGGTCCAATGGACCTGGTATGGTCTTAAAGATGAAACGTGGGAGTATGATGATGCTATGCGGGTAGTGTACCCACATATTTTTGAAGATTTTTTAAATTTTGATTGTACATGTGTATATATTGTACTGAGGATAGTGCATATATAAGGGGGATGGGAATGTAATACCCCTAGAATGAACCCCAAATGTGCATATAAATGTAACTGTCATTTACATATAAGTTGGTGAGTTGATAGTATAAGATATTTTGTTTGGTTCTACGCGCATTAAGTTAGTGCACGTGAATATCACACCAAAAAAGTGAACGTGATTTCAAATGAATATAAGACACACCTTAATGTATACAGAATAGACCCGTGTAAGTGAAAAGGAATGGTGCATTAAAAGTGGAACAACTTAACGTATGCAACACACACATGTGTAAGTATGAAAGGATATAACACTGAAGGAAAATGGTGCACATTCTAGGCTTCAGTGCACATCGATTTGGTGCGCAATTTTGGAGGTCAAAGACCCTTTTTGGATACATTTCATGTTGTAACACACACCTGTGTAAGGGCGTGAGGGTGGTTCACAGAAAGGGGAGTGTGTGCATCCCATAAGTTTCATGTGCACTAGTTTAGTGCATGATCTTTGTGTTTTGAGGCTAGTGAGATTGGATGCAAAATATTAGTACTTTTTTTACTATGAATGTAAATGTAATTACATGAGAAGATAATGAAAACACATCACTGTGGAATACCAACCATGTAAAATATTATTAGGGGCTATAACTCCACTAGTTGAGGTTAAGGGGCCTAAGTTAAGGGAGCGTAAACCCAAAGTAATATTATATTAATATTCCTTAAAGTTTAATGTAAGGATATTATTTTATCCTAAGTCTAAAGGAGGGGGAAAAGTGTACCCAAGGTAGTTATTTTTGGAAACTTGGTCAATACTAAGAGGGGGGGGGGTTAATTAGTATTGATTAATTATTTAAACTTTTAATAATTTTAACTTATTAACAACAATTGATCAACAACAGTAAACTTGAATATAAAATCAACACAATAATACAAGTTACAACAATGATTGGGAGAAACCAATCTCCTCATTCTGGTCTTCAACCTTAGGGAGCACCAACTCCCTTGTTTTAGGGAATCAACCATAGGAAGCACCAACTCCCTTGTTTTATGCCACCAACCCTAGGAAGCAACAACTCCCTTCTTTATGGAATCAACCATAGGAAGCATCAAATCCCTTGTTTAGGGAACCAGAACTACGAAGCACCAACTTCATGTATTAAAACTTTAATCAGTAAAGGACATTAGTCCTTCCTTGCTCCACCCTTCCACCCTCATTAGAAAAATATATTCTCTTTACTTACTTGGACTATGCTCTTCCTTGATCTTCAAATGAATCCCACATAGACACTTTCCTTTCACCTTGTTTGTATGCTTATATAATTTCCAAAAGGTATAAGGTTGAACCATTGTGTATTTTCATACTGAAACATTTCACCCCTTCATTTAATTAACAAGAATGGTGATTTCATTAATTGATTTTCATATGCAAAATTAGACATTGATTTCGTACGACGATTATGGAGTTCTAGAAATGAATTTTACAATTCTATGACATGGGTTTTGTGCATAACATGCCCAATTAGCAGACTCCCATGAAGTTTCCCCAAAACATGTGTGAGGTGGCCAGTACAAGTGGTTCTTTGAAAGCCACTTGAGATCAAATTCAATACATTTGACCTTTTCATGAAAGTCTAAATCAACCTCCAAACATATCCCTTATTGGTGACTATTTAAACTCAATTTGTAAACATTTTACTTGATGGTGGATATTAAAATAAGTTTCCTCTCAGCTTCTAGTCACTAAATATTCGACTTGGTCTTCACCCTTTTCGCATTTTCTTCCTCATTCAACCGACAAACATCTTTTTGGTTTACTCAACTAGGAGAAAATTTGACTTGAGTATTTCAATTCTAGTCCACCTAACTTGCTTCAGCCTCGAATCGACTTATATTTCCCAATTTAAGTTTTATTCGACTTCGACCTTTAGATTACTTCTTTTTTGGACTAACTTGACTAAGTAAAAAAACAACTTGAGAGATTTGACTTTGGTCATCTCGGCTTGCTTTGGTTTCGACTTTGAATTTGACTTTGATCTTTGAATTCTTTGATTTCAAATTCTTATACTTATCTGACTTTGACCTTCAATTTCTTTGACCTCTTCGATTTCGACCCCCAATTTCTTTGACTTCGACCTTCGACTTTTTCAACTTCTTGTTGATATGTTTATACTAGACTTCTTGATATCTACTGCATTTGATTGAAACACTCAACTTTGATCCTTTGTACTTTCATTTAGATTGTTGATTTGAGCCATTTAATTGTTTTGAATCGACTTAAGATTTGACTGGTCGAGACAATTGTTTTTTACTCGACTTAAGTCTTGATTGGTCAAGACTTTTCTTGCTAAGACTTTTATGACAGACTTATTGACTCTGTGACTATACCGATGCTCATACTAATCTTATTTGATTTCAATGCAAAGACTAACCATGTCCAACATTCGTATTTGTGATTTTTATGCATCCATATTGGATTCTCCATTTACCCTTTTTATATGGAGAATTTCTTCATAGTTTCTTTTTGTGCATGGATGTTAATGACACAATACACCATAAACCATATTTCCATTACGGTTATTTCATCAACCTCATACAATATAGGATGAGTGCATCAAGCTCATATATTATCTTTTGACTGATATTCAATTCAACTTCATAACATTATGTCCAATATTGACAATGCTTGACATTCAAATCACCTTAATAGCATTATGTCCAATATTGACAATGCTTGACATTCAAGTCACCTTCATAACAATATGTCAAATATTGAAAATTATTCTCAAACCAATAAATCAATGATACTTGACCTATATATCAAAATTGATATCAATGACAACCAAATGCCAACAATATCCCCCTTTGTTATTGATGACAACCTAGTAAAACAATCATACTCCTCTTGTGAATGTATTTTGTATTTTGAGTTCTTTGAGATGAATTTTTTTTACTCTTTATCTATCCCCATTTGAAAACAATGAAAAAGGGAATATTTATCTTCTCCTCCTAATATGATGCTCCCTCGGAGGTGATGATACTCCTAAGTTGATCCTTCCCCTGTTTTTGTGCCATTTGTTTTGGACTTTGTTTTACTATTTATCTGCCCCCCTGTCAACAGTTCTCCCTTTTTGTGTCAGTAAAAAAAACTTTCAAGGGAAATTGGACCTTTCTCAACATATGTCACATTAATGCTTCTATCATAGTCATTTTATTCTGTAGCAACCATATTCAACTTCTACCTTCTTAGAAACACAATTAAGTTGGTCGTAGTATCTTCCAATGTAGTGCCTCCTTAGATACTTGAGACATGTTTTAGTTTTTCCATGATACTTTAAACTGTAGTCCTCTTCTAACCATGATTATTCATTGATGAACTTGATATGTTCTGGTTATGTTTCCCTTTATCTTCCTTCAAGAGTGTGGAAATATTATACAAATGTTGCTCAAGCACTATCATTATTTTCTTTCAGATTGCTCCCAATTTCTTCATGATGCTAGTCATCTATTCATCCATTTGTAACACAAGAGCCTCTTTATTAGTTTCTCATTCTTTTGAGAATACCTCATTGGGTCTATATCATAACATACGCAGAATTTATATCATTAGTACTTACTCCAAATCATAATGCACATTCGTTTCTCTTTCCTTTGTCTTGTCGACTTCAAGTTTTAGATATACAAACAATGATGAAATTATTATTTTCTTTGCCACATTTATGATTTCCCTCAGCAAAGAGTAGCATTCATGAGTAAAATTGTCTATTCTTCAATACTCATATGGTCATCACCAGAAACAACCTAAAGTCTTCCCTGAAACCTACTTTATTTATTTTGTTTGTATTTCCTATTGAGGAGGAGCTTCGATAGATCATCAAAATAGCATTGGAAAACTTTTGAGATCATCATCACTCAATCCTTCTGTTTGGTCTACTATTTAAGATTCATAATCATTGTCACTATTTTGTGTAACATAAACTTCTTCATATTCTTCTTTAGAATTTTCTTTTTCCATTTTTCTTTCATTGGCTAGTGGACTATTTATTTGTGGGACATCATCAAGAACTACAATTGTGTCATATTCTTATTTATGAACTCTCCTTTCCTGAGCTTGATTGACTTGATATGCAAAAAATTGATCTTTATATTCCTTATTAGAATCTTTACCCACCATTATCCTATTATTAACTTCATGAATTTCAGGTGAAATATATTCATTATCTTCAATTCTTTTAGCTTCTAGGAGTTGGGACTTCAAATCACTGATTATTTTCTCTGATTCTTTGATGGTTCTTGATGCATCTACTTCTATTGATTGATGTGCTTCTTAAAACTCTTGAATTTGTGCCCTTAGTAGATTTTTCTTCTTTTTATACTTTCTTAGTTCCTCCAGAGAACTTATCAGTTCTTCTTCTAGGTATACTTCTCCGTCAAATTCATATTTTTCTTCATCGTCTACAACATCATCTTTCATTTTCATTCCCATAAATAGAAACTCAGAATCCTCATCTTCACTTTCTTAAGAAGAGATACTATCCTCTTTGGTGTAGAGATTCATATTTTGTTTGTAGTATTTCTCTTTTTTATTTTATTACCCTTCTTATGTTCTTTAAGATTCCAAATCTCCTCATCATCACTATCCTCTTGCTTGGGATATGGACATTTGTTAGCAAAGTGTCCAACTTTTCCACAATTGAAGAATATTAGAGGAAACTTTCTCTTGTATTTACCAGTCCATTTATTGAGTTTATTCATAAAGTTAGCTACTTATTCATTAGATATATTTGATAAATATTCATTAGGTACATGATCCTGCTTCTTCCTTGATTTTGATTCCTTGAAGGCGGTTTCTCCTTTTGCTAGTATTTCTTGTCTTGTTCTCATCTCATATGCTATAAGGATCCCATGTAGTTCATCTACTGTGTCCTTATCAAGATCTGGTCTGTCTTCAAGGGTAGAAATTTTGGCATCATACCTCATAGGTAATGATCTCAAGATATTTTGGACAATGGTTTTGTATTTGAGTTCTTCCCCTAATCCTTTGATTGAATTGACAATTTCATCAACTATTTGAATATATTCAACTATGTCTTCTTCCTCCTTCATTTTCAATTTTTCAAACTGAGTTCTATAGGTTTGCAGTTTGGATTCCTTGACTTTGATGTATCCTTCATATATGAACTTCATTTTGTACCAAATCTCTTTTGTTGACTTATAATGCATTACCTTTACAAATACAGGATTGGTTAATCCTCCTAGAGTAGCATTGTCTGCTCTTGAATTGTCATTGCATAACTTCTTTGCAAAAATATCAATAGGTGGGGTGGATGGTGCAGTATAACCACTTTAAATAGATTGCTAAACATCACATCTAAGGTTCATAAGATAAATTTTCATTCTCACACTCTAGAATGCATAAGGATTCCCTTTGAAAAGAGGTTCTTTGTTGGAAGACATTCCCTCTTGTTGATCCATTGCTTCAAAATCTACCTTCCAGTTGTTATATTGTGCGGAAGGCACCCACTCTGATACCAATTTTTGGAAACTTGGTCANTAATTATTTAAAATTTTAATATTTTTAACTTATTAACAACAATTGATCAACAACATTAAACTTGAATATAAATCAATACAATAATACAAGTTACAATAATGATTGGGAGACACCAATCTCCTTGTTTAGGGCTTCAAGCATAGGAATGTTATGAACCAAATACCAAGATAGCATATAAAAACCTCAAAATAGGTACTCAACGCCTTGAAAAAGAGATAATTATAGATAATAAGCCTCTTTGAGGGGGAAACCTCTTTATACACCACATAGATTTCCAAATACCAGATGATTCCAAATGAAAAGGTCTCCTTGGTATATATATAATACTAAGAGGTACAATTACAAATAATGGACCCAAGCCGACATAAATAAAATAACATTACTAATGTAATATGCCCTAATTAAGGGGTAATGTGCCACTATTTAGGGATTAACATGCCCCTCTCCTTCAAACAAGTGTTGTCTGCAACGCTTGAATAATTCTGGATGATTCTATATAAAAGAATCATCTTCCCAAGTGCAATCTTCAGCAGGTAGTTTCCTCCACTTAATGAGATACTATGAAATGGATCTATTCCTCAGCTGGCGAATTCTTCTGTTAGTGATAACATCAAGCTCCAATATGACTTTTCGTTCCTCGTCAAGTTCTGGAAATATAGTTTGAATTGGGATCTTGTATTCTATAACCTTCTTTAACCATGAAACATGGAAAACTGGGTGTACTCGTGAAGATGTAGGCAACTCCAATTTGTATGCCATAGTACCAATATTTTGGAAAACCTTATAAGTAACATAGTAATTTGGTGATAATTTATTATTCTTCTTAGCTTGCTTGAGGGACATTTGTTTATATGGTTGTAGTCTTAAAAACACCAAATCCCCTACTTAAAAACTTCTTTCACTATGATGTTGATCTGCTTGTTGTTTCATGTGATTTTGTGCCATGGTCAGGTTGTCCTTTAAGATTTGGAGAACCTGTTGTTAATGCTTGATGTGATCTTCCACTACTTGAACCTTAGATTTTTCTTTTAGATAAGAAGTGATGGAAAGAAGGTGGTATCCATAGAGTGCCATAAATGGTGTCATTTTTGTTGCAGTATGAAAGGAAGTGTTATACCACCATTCTTCCAAGAGTAACCATTTGAACCATTGTGTTTTTTTATTAGAGACAAAGCAACAAAGGTATCCTTCTAGAAAAAATTTCACTATCTCGATTTTTCCATCAGAGTGAGGATGATAGGATGAGCTATGAACCAATTGAGTACCCGAACAAGAAAATAATTATGTCCAAAAATTTCCAGCAAAGATGGGATCTCAGTCACTTACAATAATCTTTGGGCTTCCGTGTAGCTTTTGAACTGTCTCCATGAATGCGGTGAAAAGTATACTGGATTTGAAGGGATGAGAGACTGCACAAAAGTGTACGTACTTGGTCAGTGTATCAAAAATCACCATGATGACACTCTTTCCTTCAAACTTTGATAACCATGTGATGAAATCCATGGAAACCTCGTCCCAATGCTAACTTGGGATAGATAATGGTTGTAAAAGACCCAGGGTTTTAATTGTTTCCACTGTATTTTGTTGGAAAACCAAACATTCTACCAAAAACATTTGAACATCAGTTAGGAACCAAATTTTAGGAACCAAATACCAAGATAGCATAGAAAAACCTCAGAATAGATACTCAACGCCTTGAAAAACAGAGAATTTCAAATAATGATCCTCTTCGAGGGGGAAACCTCCTTATACACCATATAAATTTCCAAATACTAGATGATTCCAAATCAAAAGGTCTCCTTGGTATATATAGGAGACTAGGAGGTACAATCAAAACTAATGGACCCAAGCCGGCATAAATAAAATAACATTACTAATGTAATATTCTCTAATTAATGGGTAATGTACCACTATTTAGGGCTTAACAAGGAAGCACCAACTCCCTTGTTTTAGGGAACCAAACCTAGGAAGAACCAACTCCTTTTTCTAAGGCACCAACCCTAGGAAGCACAAACTTAATGATCCCAAGGTATAATGATTGACTCAAAAAGAGGAAGTTGATGTGTACTTGAATCTAGATTTGTCTCACTAAGTTGCTTCTACATTGGTTTTCTATTTGAATCAGTCTCATCATATTCATCATCTTCAAATATAGGGTTTGGAATAAGGATAGGTTCATAATGTTGTCAAAGATTCTTTTTCTCAAGTGCATTGTGAAGAAGTTGTGTCTGAGTTTGTAGTAGTTCTTCTTTGGCTTGCAAAACATGCAATAAGGTCACAACATACGGAAGAGTGGTTTTGTAAATGGTGATTGTGTTATCCATAGAATAGAGGATTAGAGTGTTCAACAAATCTAACACTTCGTCAACTCGAGACATAGATTAAACAGAATTAGATGTCAAGTTTTCTTGCAACTCCACCCTTTAACAATCAAACTCTACAATGCATGTATAAAATACACAGTAAACAAAGGGTGTCATCTTCTAATGAAAATGCACCCATTTACAAGAAAATTAAACTTGATTTAAAAAATGGACAAGTAAACTTACAATTCTATTTGAAAGTTACCTGATTCTGGAGTGGAATTGATCTTCAGGATGAATGGTCTTGGATGACTGGTCTTGAAATCCTCCTTGAAAAATAGAGGAGCAGGAGGAAAAATATACTAGCATTTCATTCCTTTCTCAAGGAGTTTTGAAATCTACTTTGTAACAACTACAACTCATTTGATAACCTGTTGAACTACACTTTCCACCTTCATGCATCAATTTTAATTCATTATTGGATTGGGGAGGTGGAGGAATTAACCCAAATCACAACCTCACCTTCATACTTTGTAAAATATTTATGATTTTATAGAAAATTGATTCAAGAGGGCCACCTTCAAAAGGGAGGGAATCTTATATAGCTCCACTATATGTATATTCTTAGCACGGGAAAATAAATCACTTATATTGTCACCCAAAATTCTTTGTTCAATCACAAGGGGAATTTTTTTATGAAATACTTTGGCATTGCAACTAATATGATAGTGTTGCTACTCGGTTTCAAAGTCAATCAGTTCTTGAGCTTCATCCAAAGGTTCCATACATTTAACGAGATAGGGCCAGATTCAAATTACAAGAAGCACATTATGTAATATCGTTATTGGAAGAGATATAGTCATGCCAAATATCATTTTCGTGCTAATAATATCATAATCGTGTTGATTGTACTCCCTTGAAAATAAATATGTGTTACACATAAAAAATACTCACTTTGATAGTGTCACAAGTGTCGTCATTACAAGGGTCGCAAGTGTCGCACTTTGCTCACAAGTGTCGCAAGTGTTAAAGAAAACATACTGCCATGATGCCTATGTTGTGCCTATAACGACATGAGAAGGACACTTGAAACACCTCAAACATTTGATTTGGAAGAGGAGAAATGAGTCAACAGGCTTATAAACCTTTTTCCATCTAAAAGCACCCCAAAAACTGAGTTTTTGGAGGGGAGTGCTCCCCTATACCTCTTCTGGGAGTGCTAGCTCCCCCCCTTACACTGTCTGGGAGTGCTATAAAGCTTCTTTGGCCTTTTTGGGGGAGAGATATTGATTTTAGTAGTGTTGGCACCCCCTTAAGCCCACTGGGGAGTGCTACAATGCTCTGATGGCCCTTTTGAGGGAGTGCTGCCTATTATTGGCAGTAATTAAGTTGTTGAGATGAATAGGGGAAGGATCCTTTCATTCTTGGAAGGCAGTTGGATTCGAATCCCTAGTCTAGCCATGATCTTAGGGAATATCCTCAACTAAAGGAGGAAAATACTCAACTTCCCCAAGGATATCTCAAGTTGTTGAGCCTCTCCAAGGCTATATAAGCAAGTTTTCTCATGGTGAAAGAAGGACGGGAAAGAGAGAATCACACCAAACTTATGATCTTATAAGTCTGGAACAGATATATTTTGGAGGAAAGAGACCTATGATCTCATAGGGAGAAATCAATGAAGCTATCATCATTCATATCGTGGATGTTTTGGGCAAGGGGTAGACAAGGAGGACTTGACGAAACTGCTGCAATTCATCTATGGCTGTAAGCGATGTTTTGTCCTCATTAATATAATTTGCTTGGCCTGTTTCTTTCTAATTCGTGTTCAATATCACATGAATTTGTCTCTTTAGTAGATAGACCTATTTCAAACTAATCTTGATAGAGTAGGAAGTAGTCATACTTTGTTTGTCTATAGGGCTTATCGAGGAGCGAAAGATTGGAGCTCAACTTGGAGCGTGCAGGGACAAACACCGGTAAAAGGTAGTTCTTTTCTCCTTCCTTCTCACACACTAGTCCACCTAGATCTAAAAGGAAGTCAGTGACCATGATAAGCACTTTCTATCTTAGAGTTAAGAGTCAATCTCTTTGAGGAGATCTACTTGTCCGCAGGGAGATTTTCCTTCAACAGAAATTGGTGACTCCACTGGGGAGCTTGAATCGAAACTTTTTGTTTTGATTTTTCCCCATAAGACCTTGTATTTCCATTTGGTTTGTTTCCGAACTTGTTCAGCCCTTCATATATGATTGCACTTGCTGATTGACTCTTTACCCCATCACACTCAGCTTACCTGTCAAAATTTGATCAAAAGTTTAGGTTTTTTGGACATTTCTGTGATCTTTAGGACTCCAGCACTCCCCTGCCTTGTTAGTAGGGAGCCAACGCTCCCTTAAGCTACTAGAAAGAGTGTTATAATTCCCTGGTGTCCCTTACACCAGAGCGCCAGCCCTTTATTGCACAAAATCTCTTCAAAAATTGCAATTTTTGGAGGTCCAAACCCTGTTTCTTCACTTGCTGAGTTGCTTTGTGATTGAATGATTTTTCCTTTGACCTCTGAAATCCTTCATCTTGATAAGTAAACACCTTTTTTTTCATATTTTATGCCCTTCTTCTTTATTGTTGAGTTTAATTTGTTGAGAGCTTGAAATCGATCCCCTGCTTTCTTCTCTCCTATCCGACTGAGCGGGAACTCTAGTGAAGGACTTTAGAAGTCTGTGATTCTTCTCATTTGGTTCTTTGAGGTCATCTGATCCAATATTTTTCTCCTTCATTTTGTGTTTTTTATTTTCTTTCTCTTGTTTGATTGCAAAAGGGTGTGTTGTTTGTGCGAAATCTGTGTTTTCTTGCCCGAATCTCCTTGATCTGAAAGGGTAGTTTGGCAGGACAAATTTTTCATTGAATTGATCATCATTCGCATGAAAACAACAAAAGTACATATTAATGATTAGTTTGCATATTTGTTTGCATTTCTGAAATGTTGTAGCATCATATTGGATTTGATTGAGAACAAAATTGATTGAGGGCATTCCTTATCAAGTGTTTGATAGTGAAAACAACTCTTCCTCTTTCCTTTAAATAGGTATTCATTGAAAAGAAATGATTGCTTATCATATTTCATGCATA
>JASDQU010103643.1:469804-483969 GCA_032191745.1 Picea mariana
TTATCAATTGGCTAATGAAGGTATTGCTCCTTGTATCCTCATAGTGTGCTATCATTTCTTCCGTGAAAATTGTCCAAGTGACAAGTGATTTACGAGAACAAATCCATATATAGCATACAAATTGATTGGGTTCTAAATATAAAGAATCAATTCATACCTTTTGTGTATGTGGAACATTATGTTGATCAAAGAATTGATCCATCTGAAGTATCCATGTGATTGGGTCCTTGCCATCAAAATTCCTCATATCGATCTTAGGAATGTGGTTGGTCTTCAACCCAAAGTTGGAGTTTCTCCATTCTTGATTCACCTTCCTTGTGTCCTCATCATGAATTTCATGGGATACATTTTCACTTTCAGGTGTCCTCTCTATTATGAATTTTTTCAATCCTTCCATGATCTCGTCTTTTAAACCATCCATCTTAATATTTATTTCCTCCAACTTAGATTCCATCTGTTGTAGTTCATATTTTGTTATTTTCTTCTTTTGTAAATAATTTATGTCCCTATGCATTTCTTCACCTTCATCAAGAGTACAATTAGGATTTTATGGAGGCTTATTTGGTTTATAAGTTCCCTTTTTGGGTGGCATGTTGGCCAAGTATCACTTTTGGACCTTGATTTTGAGGTGGTTCTGCTAGACAATATTTCCTCTGTTGTATCTCCAAAGTTTTGGCCCTTCTAGGTATGAAAATTTATTTTTTGTAGTTCTATGATATTTATTCTCTGCAATGCCATAGGTCTAATCAAAATTGGATGTGCCAAGTGGAATTTATGGTAACTTCCCCACAACTTGCTGATTTTTGTCCTTTCCAAAAGATATCACTTATATATCATGCCCACACAAAATAAATGATATTAAATTATGAAACGTGTACCATAAATACTACAGACTGTCCACTATCTAATGAAACTAGTCTCACTCAATTTGGATACTCTAGGAAGAAGTTATGATTGTTTTACCTAGAACACCTTCTTGAGACTAGTCAAAAAGACTAGTCAGATACCCTATCTTCCACAGGGTTTATCTACAAATTTAAGATGACCCAGAAGCTAAACCTTTTACCACAGATATCTTACTAATTTCTATGAATATCCTTTATATTCCAGGGTTTGAAATGTTAGATAAAAAAAATATATAGGGAAAATTCCTCAATGATTCAGTTCAGGATGATTCCAGAACCCTATCTTGCACAGGATGTATCTATGAAATTATAAGGCCTCACGAGCTGAAATTTTAATGAAACGTACCTTGATCCATCTAATAAATATCCTCCAAGTCATTCGTTCTGAAACATTGTATAAAAAAACTTATAGCAAAAATTCCAAGGTGTCTTAGATATACCAGCAAAACCCTAAGACCTTGAGCTTTGATACCATATGTTAAGAACCAAATATCAATATAGCATAGAAAAACCTCAGAATAAGTACTCAACACCTTGAAAATGAGATAAACTCAAATAATAATCCTCTTCGAAGGAGAAACCTCTTTATGTTTACATAAATGTACAATTACAAGATGATTTAAAATGAAAATGTCTCCTTGGTATATATAGGAGACTAGGAGGTATAATTACAACTAATGGACTAAAGATAACATAAATAAAATAAAATTACTAATATAATATTCCCTAATTAAGGGGTAATGAGCCACTATTTAGGGCTTAACACACAGTGAACATCAATGTACTCTTTTATTTTCATTACGCTCCCTACTCCCCATGATTTGAGGTTTACAACCTCTCCCCACTGTGATAGCCCTGTCAAAAATTAATTGTCCTCTACTTCAATTCCCAATGGTTTCCATTGAGATTGAATCTTTCAATTTAAGGGTCCTAGTAACCCACAAGCATCTCAATAAACCTCGCCTAGGCTCTCATTCCTTTGAGCGCCCAAAATTTATACAAGCCACATCGCTTTAAGGCCATTTGGGACCCCAGATCTCGATCTACAACATCATCAACATCCCCGTGATCTCTTTCTCTCCATTCAAGAACCATATTGCCAAGGAAAAACCAAAAATTGAGTTAGAACCCTTAAAAAATATTATTTGTGTGCCTATACGCGGCCTACTACAATTACAATTGCATTACATAGGAGCGTATACCTCATCGTATACGTGACCTGATTGAAGACAACCCACATACACCGAAATTCACATTTTGTGCCCTCAATAACTAAAAATTTGAAACCTAATTCAAAAACTTAATCCACTGAAATTGAAGAGGAAGGGAAGTAGGTTTATCTGATCCAGATGATTTCTAATTTCGTTGCATGATGCTCCCACAATCGTCGTTTGAATCTTGGAGGTATTTTTGTCCAATTTGCACTAGTTGGGTAAAAAATCAAAATGGTATAGTAATTCTTGATTTTGTTACTATTTATAAATTATTTTTACCCACTTTCTATAGTTTTAAGCCATTGTTTCACCTAATGGACTAATACAAAGGTGTATTGAGTGGGTTTTTGCATTTTTAACCCAGGATTCTTGTAGATTTCAACGTTTTGTCGATCGTTCATCACCATAGGTAGGTATTTTCATTACCCAACATATATGATAGGTATCCACTCCATTATGAATTTCTCGCATTATCCTATAACTGTCATTTTTTATGACTCAGGTATGAACCCATTTGTTGCGACAAAAAACCTTCTATTTGCTATAAGTCGTGTCGTTAGCAAATGGTAGAGACTTAGAAAACATGGGTTCCCTAGTTAGCTCTCCTACTTCACTTGGTTCCCATGCATAGATTTTTTCCATAGGACCAAGAGTCCCTCATAGCTCATACATGACTTTATGAAGAGCCTCATTTCTCATTCATAAACATATGGCCTTATACCCCGAGGACTCCCAAAAGAGTTTAATTTAAGCTATTTTCCAACTCGTCTTTAAAAAGTGAAAATATTGTCAAGTGATTTGTCCTTTCACACTCATTAAAATTGGACTTGAAAGGTTGTGAGTCTTAGTTAAGATATTTTCTGAATCGTTATCAAAAGGACAAAATTTTGTTGAGTGAACTTGTCTCTTTCACACTCGTAAATTGGTTTTGAAAAGACGTCTATTTGGCACAAGTTTATCCCTTTTTCACACCAAGTAGACTAAAAGACATAAAAAATGACATTTTTTGGTGTTAAGTTGTGATTTCATCTCATGTCCTTGCTTGCATTATTGAGCCTATAGTCGGTTCTCTCTTTGCATTATAAACCATTTGCCTCCGCAGTTTTGCATCCTCAACCAAGCAGAGCCTTGTTTATATCCTTCGCAATTTGACACCCTATACCTAGGAGGAAACATTCCACTAAGTGTCCATCTCTCACATGCATTTCCCTACGTTGAGCATAGGTATGTTCCACTGCTGGAACTAGTTTTTCTTACTTGAAAAACTTGTTTCCTCCTCTATATCATAGAATTCATTTGTTATGAAAAAACAAAAAAAAAGACGGGAAGGAAGGGAGTATTATCTTATGTTGGCAATAGTCGTGTCACCTTTAAATATAGAAAACATTTATTGGGTCCATTCATCATCATAATTTTGGGATTAGCATGGCCTTAGGAAGATGAACTTGTTAGAGAGTCTTCTCTACAGACTAGTTACTCTTCCAACCCCTCTAGAGATTTTTATTGATGCCTCCTGCATCTTATGGTTTCATCATTGAGTCTGTGTTGTTGGAGTCCTCCGTATGTCTCATGTTATTGTTCAAAGGAAGTATATCAACCTATGTTATTCACTCCTCAGAACTCTTGACTTTGCATGTTGGACATACCCTCATTTTGTCTCAAAATCATATCATACTATAGTCCTATCATGCACCCTGACCCTACTTTCATGATTGGTAGGTAACCTTGAACCCAACGGTTGACATTTCATCATTGACATTGACTAGGTGGTTTTCGTTGTGTTCAATGGCAAGAAATTTATTCACACATTAGGATTTGTGCAGTGTCTTGGATTCCATTAGCCTTATTGGTGGTATCCTCACCTTTGTCAGTAGTTTTCATCATTGGCTAATATTCAGAGGGTATTTTTTGTGTACCGCTTGCACTTGGCACATGAAAAAGACTCACAGGATCATTGGTTTGTGAACATTTTCTTCATTCGATTTCCACCAAATCATGAAGTTCCTTATTTTTACCTTGTGCTGACTGATGAGAGATTCCTTAATTCTCTCCTTTTAGCGGGTCTCTTTCCATCGACTTCAGATCATTTATTCTGGAAATGGGACCTAGATTCTTATGAGTACCTTGAGTCTTGTAGTCATTAATGGCATTCTCTCTCGCCATTGAAAGTTGGGAATACATCAATGTCTCTTTATCTATGGATTCTTCAAGTGTTCGACACCGAATACTCTATTCACACTTTTAATAATGTACTCGGTGCCTTAATACCTACTTCCATTATCGGTAGGTTGTCTTGTATTTGTTAATGGTATACATTAATGACCGGTAATCAAATGATGTCTCATTGTGTTCGACCTCAACTCCTTTATTCACATGATGTATACTTGCACCCTTGGTGGATTGTGTAGAAGACTTGAAGACATCACTCTGTTTCCAAAGATTTCCTGGGCTATTGCTTCCTTTTCATTGGACCAATACCTATATGACTTTAGTGATCATGGGGGATCAAATTGTACTCCATGGTATACATAAATATTCAGATTGGTTTTGAGACTGGTTCTACTGGGCCTTGTTCATGACTATGATATCTATTGGCTTGTAACCTCATTTGTATTTTCCTATTCATGGCCACAGACACTTGTTTGGCATCTTTTTCACATGGATCTGTAGTGTAATTTTATGGGCAACCATGTATGCAAAGTCAGTACAGAATGTAGTGAGAAACGCATTCATCCAACTAGTCCCCTACCACTCCACTTCTAGGTTATTTATAATGTATTTCAACCATCATAGATACTCCTCTGACCTCACACATTAGGGGGAATCTGTTAAAACAAGATTTGCCTCACCCTATGCAATCTTGCACAGAGGGCCTTATTCCGTTTCCCTATGCAGACTTATCTTCCCTATTGATAACATACAGAGAAAAAAATTAATATTTTTCCACATATATGCATCTTTCACACTATACAACATGCGTATACGTAGGCTTCTCTAATATAGCCCGTGTACATCGGGATTTGTGCCAGAAAATAAAAATTAAATGTCGGGTTTCCATGTCATGACATGAGAAATATGATCCTTGGCCTTCCATATAATGGAAACGTTCTGAATTGGCCCTTCAGTTCCATTTTCAAGGCTATAAATGGGCCAATTTTGATCTATGTAAAAGATGAGAAAGAATTCAACTTCAAGAGAAAAGTTACTCTGGAGAAATTATTTACTTCATATTGAGTCTACATCCCTTTTTCTTTTAAGTATGAACACAATATTCAGCCCCCAAGCTCTTCCCCTATTTATTTAGAACCTCATTGTTTCTCTGTTATGAGCTTGCCTTTCGTGGAGGATTAAAGTGGCGGAGGCCTAGCTGGAAGGAACTTGGTTTCTCGGTTCTGAACCGTGTCGACACGGAAGTCTGGAATATTTTCACTTTTGCTCATCATTTATTAATAGAAATACTCCTTTCCCATCCAATTGATATCTTGCAAATAAATGATTTATTATCCATGGGAGTATTTGTTATGTTTATTAGTGGATTATGCTATCTAATGTGCTAACCTTTTACATTATCACCATATTCTTTCTTTGCTTGTTTGTTGAGAATTAGTTGCAGGTATATAGCTTTGGGTTCAAGTGCTCAGTGGTGGACTTCATCAAACATATGGATGAGGTAGACCTCTTTATTATCTCACTTGCATATTGGTTTATATAGAATATGTTGGAATGGAGTTGATTTCTGTAGTCATTTTTGTCTATTGTGGTTTACCCTAGCCATAGAGAGATTTTCCTTGTAACAATCAGCCACTGAGAATGAGACTTTTTTTTAGCTCAGAAGGGCTAAATAAAAGGTGAAGAAGGTACAGGGCCAACTTGATGGAGCTTTGGAGAAAATCAAATAAATTTTCTCTTTTTATTCTGATATTTTAGCTTGTAGAGCTCTTGCTACTAACTATGCTTGTTTCTATTAGAACATTATTTTTCACTAAAATTAAAAGATATTAGGGCAGGCACACCTTGTAAGTTCACCACTATTTCTAATTTTGTTTCATGTTTTAAAGAACAAGAGGATGGAGTACAACAATTTTTTTGTGAACTCTATCTTCACAACTTTATCCTAGAAGAAAAGAGAGAGGAAAATCCCAATCCATTCACTGGGGATATCCAGTTTCAGGCCTTCCTATATTTTGCCAAAAATCAAACCAGGTGGGCTAAAGCACATAAGTTTTTCATGAAAAGGGAGAATGGACTAGACCTAAGGATTAGATGGGAACCTCCTAAATCCTTTGATACCATTATGCAACACATAAAATTCATGAAGAGGGAGAAGGTTGTGGAATCTTTAGCCCCTATCCATAGGCACGTTGTACATACAGTTCTACAGTATTCCAGAGAGATTAAAGAAGAATCCCTTTCTTCTACCAAATTAAGATGGAGTGTCTCTTCCAATGAAGTCAAGAACAGGGAACCATTTGGTTTCAAACATTTTCACACAACCACCTTCAGGTTAGAGAGATATGCTAGAATGATCATGGAAGAAGGACCTTCTTGGATCGAATGCATGTACCCTCCTCCCATTATTTGGTATCCTTCATAGGGTTATCAGAGTAATTATGAAATTCGTAAGAAGGGGGAAACTGATGATTTCAAAGAGCTTAAAGATAAGCATGGGTTTCGAAGACCTAGAGAAGAGACCTCTCCACCATTCAATATCATTGCTTTGCATATGAACTATATTGTTGCATGAGGACATGCAAAAAGGTAAGTTGGGGGGTATGTTGAGTTGAGAAAAACGTACAAATATTCTCCTTATTACTATGGTTTGTGATATATTCTTTGCTGATTTTTCGATTGATTTGAAGTAATTAGGAAAGAAAATGGTTAGAAAATATTTTAGAAATATTACTGAATGATATTAGATATTTTCTAAATTTTGGGTTGAATTGTTTTGATTTTATGCAGAAAATGGACAATTGTTGTTAACTCAAGATAGTTAAGAAGATACTGAAGATGTCTAGGCCATTGGAGATCGAAGAAATCAGGCACAAAACAGTTTAAAGGAATATTGAATCTTTATCTTAATCTTCATAAATAGTAAAAGAAATCTTGAGGATCTCTCGATCCTCAGGATAGCTTGATTTCCATATTTCATTGTAATATATAAAGGATACTAAACAATAGAGAGATAACGAAGGATTTTTAACCAAACATCCAGATCTCTTAATTGTTGACATTATATACAACAATCCTTTAAACGGTTTATCAGCTATGGAATTAATGAAAGCTTAAAGTGTTTTGACCATCCCTGCGTACTGAGTTTTTAGTAGTAGTATCTTCTGAAGACCATGGGCCCAGTCAGAAAGAGCTACTGTCTTACCTGTAATCGTCTCAATTATGTTTTAGTTCTTTGATTTGAATTTCCTTGCAAATCATGAGTGTGTTGATTCTTTTATGAATTTGTTATGTATTCATTTGCAAAGAATAAATGTTTCATTTGAAGATTATCGATTGTTGTTCAACTTCCATTTGCTATTAGTTTTTTGTTTGCTAATTCCTTTCATTTTCGCATTTGTTGTTCCTTTTAACAAATTCACATTTGTTGTTCCTTTTGATTAATTCTCATTTGTTGTTCCTTCTTAAATATGCAGTAGATTGATGTTCTTTTCCAGCAGGTTAAATAATCATTGAGAGATTGATTTATTAAGTGTTTTTGTAGATTAAATTAATGTTTCTTAGATGAATGAATTCAATAAATTGATTTATTCTTTGATTCATGGTATGTTATTGATTAGATTACAATTTTGTTGAGTGGGTTACTAATTTTAGAGTTTTTTAATAAATGAGTGAAGAACTTGATTATTGCAGTAATTTAGATAGACTCAGATCTACTTTAGTTGAATTATCTACACCATTTAAACCTCTATGAATATCTGCATAGACTTTGCTGACATTGTTAAAAGAGGAGACAAATCCTCAGTTGATAAATTAATGCCAGACTAAGGTTGTTTTTAGGACATCTTTAGATCCCAACAACTGCCCCGAAAGTCTTAGTGTTTTACATGCCTATGGCATTTTATAAACTTAGTCCAATTTATCCCACATGCATCATGGGAATTGTTCTCCTGTCACTCTTTCATATATAATTGAGGTGAAGGACGCCCTTTAAGAATGCAATGGAGTTTGATGCAAAGCTTCTTGTGAATGAAGTGTAGCCAACATCTCTTTCGTTTTAGAGATAAGCTACCCATTTTTCCAGTTTGTGTTCTACAATGTTTTTATATCTTATTCAGTAATAGAAGTTGGGTTTCACTGTATTTATATGTTCTCTTCTATATTTTTGTGTATTTCATTGTTATATATCGGTTATATTTTTTTCTTTCATGTCATTCTCAAAATAATCTGGATCATATGGTGAACAAAAGAAGCATAATTACTCTTAATAGGATGAAGGTAGAATTCATATTTATCAGCTCAAGGGAAAAGCATCAATGTGGTGGGGTCAATTTGTGCAAGTAAAACACATTGATGAGAAGAAGGTGACTTGGAGGGAATTGAAGAGGTATTTTCAAAGGAAATACTTGACTAAGAGATAATATGACAAAAATATGAAGGAGTTATTTGAACTCAAGATTGGGAGTAGGGCCATAGTTGAGTATGGAAGGAGGTTTTTAGAACTATTGAAATATGTTTCCTTCATAAAAGATGAGAAAGTTAAGATTCAGAGACATTTGTGTGGGCTTCCATCATTTATCAGTGAAAGAATACAATACGATGATCCCAATACATTGGAGGAAACTATAAGAAGGGATAAGTTCCTTTATGATCAAAATAAAGGAAGAGAAACTTATCAAAAATATTGGGAAGACAAGAAGAAAAGAAAAATGGAACATAGGAAGAAGGAGGCTAAACCACAATTCTTCAGAAATAACTCTTAGGGACAACCGACCCCTGAAGAATCCAGAATGACATATACATTGGAACAAAGAACAAGGAAACCATATATTCAGTGTTGGGGTTGTAAGGGAGTTCATATCTACAAATATTACCCTCAAAGAAATGAAAAAGTGAGAATTGTTCACAATGTACAAGAAGCTGAAACAATAGTGGACATGGGAAGAAATGTACCTAAGATCTATGTATCCTTGGATAACAAGAAAGATGAGTTTCAATCAGATATGATTGAATTAGAAGGTAAGATCAATAACCATCTCATTTATATTTTAATTAATTCAGGATCTGGTCATAGTTATCTAGATCCTAAGATGGTGTAGAGGTTTCGATTTCCAAGAAGAAAACTTGGAAAACCTTGGATGGTATAACTAGCTACATGAGCTAAAATAAAAATTAATGAGCTCATTAAGGCATGTCCAATGAACATGAATGGATTGAATACTAGTGCATATTTGAATATCATACCTTTAGGTTCCTATTAATTTTTAATTGGTATGGATTGGTTGGACCGATATCATGTTTTCCTAGACTATTATAATAGGGAATTTACTTGCATGGATGAGGAAGGTAACTTCAGAAAAGTACAAGGAATTCCTATAGCTGTAATTTTCAGAGATATTTCATCCATGCAGTTGAAGAAGAGTTACAGGAAAGGTTTTCAAATATTTGCAACACATATGGAGAGAAACCTAAAGATAAGGTGCCAAAATAATTAAGATTATGCATCCATAAAAGAGTTTTAAGATTTATTTAAATAAATAACAGGATTTACACATAAAAGATATATCGATTTCTCCATCAATATGATTCCTAGAGAATCTCTAGTATCTAAGACTGTTAATAGGATAAGTACACCAAAATTGAAGGAATTACAAATTCAACTTGAAGAGATTTTGAAGAAGGGGTATATATGCCCAAGTGTGTCACCTTCGGGTGCCCCAGTATTGTTTTTGAAGAAAAAGGATGGAACATTTAGAATTTCCATAGACTTCAGATAGTTGGACAAAGTAACTTTGAAGAACAAGTATCCTTTGCCAAGGATAGATTACCTCTTTGATCAGTTGAAAGATGCAAAAATATAGTCCAAGATTGATCTCAAGCCAGGATATTATCATGTGAGAATTAAAGAACAAGACATAAAAAAGACTACTTTTAGGACAAAGTATGGCCATTATGAATTCACAGTGGTGTTATTTGGGTTAAAAAATGCACTAGTTGACTTCACGTGTCTCATGAATGATATATTCAGGAATTACATGGATAATTTTTCTCAATGTATTTCTGGATGACATTTTGATATATTCTAGTTCTGAAGAAGAGCATGAGAAACACATGTGAATGGTGTTACATGTATTTCGGGAGAATCAGTTGTATTCCAAATTGAAAAAATGTTCATTTTATCAGAAGCAAATACATTATTTGGTCACATCATTTTAGAGGAAGGAATAATAGTAGATCCAGAAAATATAAATCCCATTGAAGGATGACCAACACCAAGGAATGTATTAGAAGTAATATCATTCATGGGCATTGCAAGTTACTATAGGAGATTTATTGAAGGATTCTCAAATATTGCACACCCAATTACTTCCTTATAGAAGAAAGGTGTGAATTTTGAATGGACATAGGATTGTCAAAGGAGTTTCCAACAGTTGAAGCATTTATTAACAAGTGCTCCAACACTAAGGATTGTTGATCTGAATGAAAATTTCATTGTATGTACTGATGCATGTAAAGAAGGGCTTGGTGGAGTCCTTCGTTAGAATGGATATGTGGTGTGCTATGAGTCGATGAAATTGAAGGAGCATGAAAGACACTATGAAAATCATGATTTGGATCTGGAAGTCATAGTGAATTCTTTCAATATGTGGAGGCACTAACTCATGATAAAAATATTTGAGTTGAGGATAAACCAAATTGGTCTGAAATACTTTTTTGGACAATGAACTCTAAATGTTAGGCAAAGAAGATGGCTAGATTTCCTCGGTGAATATGATTTTGATATAAAACATATCAAAGGTAAAGAGAACAAACTGGTTGATGCACTCAACAGGAGGATGCATGAGATGCATGCTACAACCATTATCATGTACCAATAATATGTGAAAAATAGAATTCTAGAGGTTGCAAAATCATATCATAAATACATGGAGGTAAAGGAAAAACTTCAACAAGGTAATTTATGGTATAAATTTGAAGAATATAAGATGGAAAATGATGAAATTATCATGTATAGGGGCATGATTTATGTGCCAAATTCTTGGGAATTGAAGAATCAGATATTGGGAGAAATGCATAATGTACCTTATGCTAGACAACTAGGTTACCAGAAAACTATTGTAGTTGTTAAGAGCCAATATTATTGGTCAGGTATGAAAAAATAAGTTGTTGATTTTATTGCTAGATATTTGGAATGTCAAAAGGTCAAAGTTGAGCATAGACACCCAACTAGTTTTCTATATCTATTTCCCATTCTTGAGTGGAAGTGGGAAGTTATAACAACAAATTTTATTACTAAAATACCAAGAACTAACAAGAAACATGATTTCATCATGGTAGTGGTGGATAAGATTACCAAATCTCCCCATTTTATTCCAGTAAATCTTACTCACACGGAAGCTAACTTAGTTGATATTCATCTGAAATAGATAGCTTGATTCCATGGAATGCCCAAGAAAATTGTGTTTGACAGAGATCCAAAATTTACCTCAAATTTTTGGAAAGGATTGTTTAAAGGATTTGGAAAAAATATGCATTTTATCACTGCTTACCATACAGAGTCAGATGGGAATACATAAAGGTTGAATCAAGTAATAGAAGATATGCTAATAATGTATGTGATGGATAAACCATCCAAGTGGGAGAATTATTTTCACTTGGTATAATTTACTTACAAAAATGGGTTATGGGTACCAAGCATCCCTCAGAATGAGCCCATTTGAGGCATTGTATGGAAGAAAATGCAACACACCAGTAAGCTGGGAAACCCAACAAACCGTGCAGTAGTTGGATGAGAAGCATTGAGGGAAATGGAAGAGAAGATGATAAAAATAAAACATAATTTGAAGGCTGCATAGGATAGGAAGAAAATCTATGATGATAAGGGAAAAACTCTCAGGGAATTTAATGTGGTTGACCATATGTTACTAAAAGTAAAGACCAATAGAAGTTCCATGAAATTGGGAATTTTCTCAAAGATGGCAACTCATTTTTGTGGACCATTTGAAATCTTGGAAAGGATTGGGCATGTAGAATACATGCTTTCATTTCCTACATCAATGCATATTCATATTGTATTGCATGTATCATTACTTAAAAAGTATGTACTTGATACGAATTATGTCATTTATTGGAATGTGATTTAGGTGGAGCAAGAAGGTGGTTTTCAAGTGCATTCAGTGTGCATATTGGATTAGAATATCAAGCAGCTCCAGAATCAAGAAATAGAGCTAGTAAAGGTCTAATGGACCTAGTACGGTCCTAAATATGAAACTTGGGAGTGTGAGGATGCTATGCAGGTAGTGTACCCGCATATTTTTGAAGATTTTTAAAATTTTGATTGTACTTGTGTATATATTGCACTGAGGATAGTGCATAAATAAGGGGGATGGGAATGTAATACCCCTAGAATGAACCCCAAATGTACATATAAATGTAACTGTCATTTACATATAAGTTGGTGAGTTGATAGTATAAGATATTTTGTTTGGTTCTACGTGCATTAAGTTAGTGCGCGTGAATATCACACCAAAAAAGTGAACGTGATTTCAAATGAATATAAGACACACCTTAATGTATATAGAATAAACCCGTGTAAGTGCAAAGGAATGGTGCATTAAAAGTGGAACAACTTAACGTATGCAATGCACACATGTGTAAGTACGAAAGGATAGAACACTGAAGGAAAATGGTGCACATTATAGGCTTCAGTGCACATCAATTTGGTGCACAATTTTGGAGGTCAAAGACCCTTTTTGGATACATTTAATGTTGTAACACACACCTGTGTAAGGGCGTGAGGTTGGTTCACAGAAAGGGGAGTGTGTGCATCCCATAAGTTTCACGCGCACTAGTTTAGTGCATGATCTTTGTGTTTTGAGGCTGGTAAGCTTGGATGCAAAATATTAGTACTTTTTTACTATGAATGTAAATGTAATTACATGAGAAGATAATGAAAACACATCACTGTGGAATACCAACCATGTAAAATATTATTAGGGTCTATAACTCCACTAGTTGAGGTTAAGGGAGCGTAAACCTAAAGTAATATTATATTAATATTCCTTAAAGTTTAATGTAAGGATATTATTTTATCCTAAGTCTAAAGGAGGGGGAAAAGTGTACCCAAGGTAGTTNTTTAAATAATTTTAACTTATTGACAACAATTGATCAACAACAGTAAACTTGAATATAAAATCAACACAATAATACAAGTTACAACAATGATTGGGAGAAACCAATTTCCTCGTTCTGGTCTTCAACCTTAGGAAGCACCAACTCCCTTGTTTTAGGGAACCAACCCTAGGAAGCACCAACTCCCTTGTTTTACGCCACCAACCCTAGGGAGCACCAACTCCCTTCTTTAGGGATTCAACCATAGGAAGCACCAAATCCCTTGTTTAGGGCACCAGAACTATGAAGCAACAACTTCATGTATTAAAAGTTTAATCAGTAAAGGACATTAGTCCTTCCTTGCTCCACCCTTCCACCCTCATTAGAAAAATATATTCTCTTTACTTACTTGGACTATGCTCTTCCTTGATCTTCAAATGAATCCCACATAGACACTTTCCTTTCACCTTGTTTGTATTCTTATATACTTTCCAAAAGGTATAAGGTTGAACCATTGTGTCTTTTCGTACTGAAACATTTCACCCCTTCATTTAATTAACACGAATGGTGATTTCATTAATTGATTTTCGTACGCAAAATTAGACATTGATTTCGTACGACGATTATGGAGTTATAGAAATGAATTTTACAATTCTATGACATGGGTTTTGTGCATAACATGCCCAATTAGCGGACTCCCATGAAGTCTCCCCAAAACATGTGTGAGGTGGCCAATACATGTGGTTCTTTGAAAGCCACTTGATAT
>JASDQU010103643.1:484019-495374 GCA_032191745.1 Picea mariana
ACATTGATTTCGTACGACGATTATGGAGTTATAGAAATGAATTTTACAATTCTATGACATGGGTTTTGTGCATAACATGCCCAATTAGCGGACTCCCATGAAGTCTCCCCAAAACATGTGTGAGGTGGCCAATACATGTGGTTCTTTGAAAGCCACTTGATATCAAATTCAATACATTTGACCTTTTCATGAAAGTCTAAATCGACCTCTAGATATATCCCTTATTGGTGACTATTTAAACTCAATTTGTAAACATTTTACTTGATGGTGGATATTAAAATAAGTTTCCTCTCAACTTCTAGTCACTAAATATTTGACTTGGTCTTCACCCTTTTCGAATTTTCTTCCTCATTCAACCGATAAACATCTTTTTGGTTTACTCAACTAGGAGAAAGTTTGACTTGAGTATTTCAATTCTAGTCCACCTAACTTGCTTCAGCCTCGAATCAACTTATATTTCCCAATTTAAGTTTTATTCGACTTTGACCTTTAGATTACTTCTTTTTTGGACTAACTTGACTAAGTAAAAAAACAACTTGAGAGATTTGAATTTGGTCATCTCGGCTTGCTTTGGTTTCGACTTTGACTTCGACTTTGATCTTTGAATTCTTCGATTTCGAATTCTTATACTTATCTGACTTTGACCTTCAATTTCTTCGACCTCTTCGATTTCGACCCCCGATTTCTTTGACTTCGACCTTCGACTTTTTCAACTTCTTCAACTTCAACTTCTTGTTGATATGTTTATACTAGACTTCTTGATATCTACTGCATTTGATTGAAACACTCAACTTTGATCCTTTGTACTTTCATTTAGATTGTTGAATTGAACCATTTAATTGTTTCAAATCGACTTAAGGTTTGACTGGTCGAGACAATTGTTTTTGACTCGACTTAAGGCTTGATTGGTCAAGACTTTTCTTGCTAAGAATTTTATGACAGACTTATTGACTCTGTGACTATATCGATGCTCATACTAATCTTATTTGATTTCAATGCAAAAACTATATCACCATGTCCAACATTCGTATTTGTGATTTTCATGCATCCATATTGGATTCTCCATTTACCCTTTTTATATGGAGAATTTCTTCATAGTTTCTTTTTGTGCATGGATGTTAATGACACAATACACCATAAACCATATTTCCATTAGGGTTATTTCATCAACCTCATACAATATAGGATGAGTGGATCAAGCTCATATATTATCTTTTGACTGATATTCAATTCAACTTCATAACATTATGTCCAATATTGACAATGCTTGACATTCAAATCACCTTAATAGCATTATGTCCAATATTGACAATGCTTGACATTCAAGTCACCTTCATAACAATATGTCAAATATTGAAAATTCTTCTCAAACCAATAAATCAATGATACTTGACCTATATATCAAAATTGATATCAATGAAAACCAAATGCCAACAATATCCCCCTTTTTTATTGATGGCAACCTAGTAAAACAATCATACTCCTCTTGTGAATGTAGTTTGTATTTTGAGTTCTTTGAGATGAATTCTTTTTACTCTTTATCTATCCCCATTTGAAAATAATGAAAAAGGGAATATTTATCTTCTCCTCCTGAGATGATGCTCCCCCGGAAGTGATGATACTCCTAAGGTGATCCTTCCCCTATTTTTGTGCTATTTGTTTTGGACTTTGATTTACTATTTATCTGTCCCCCTGTCAACAATTCTCCCTTTTTGTGTCAGTAAAAAAAAACTTTCAAGGGAAATTGGACCTTTCTCAACATATGTCACATTAATGCTTCTATCATAGTCATTTTATTCTGTAGCAACCATATTCAACTTCCACCTTCTTAGAAACACAATTAAGTTGGTCGTAGTATCTTCCAATGTAGTGCCTCCTTAGATACTTGAGACATGTTTTAGTTTTTCCATGATACTTTAAACTATAGTCCTGTTCTAACCATGATTCTTCAATGATGAACTTGATATGTTTTAGTTATGTTTCCCTTTATCTTCCTTCAAGAGTGTGGAAATATTATACAAATGTTTCTCAAGCACTATCATTATTTTCTTTCAGATTGCTCCCAATTTCTTCATGATGCTAGTCATCTATTCATCCATTTGTAACACAAGAGCCTCTTTATTAGTTTCTCATTCTTTTGAGAATACCTCATTGGGTCTATATCATATCATACGCAGAATTTATATCATTAGTACTTACTCCAAATCATAATGCACATTTGTTTCTCTTTCCTTTGTCTTGTCGACTTCAAGTTTTAGATATACAAACAATGATGAAATTATTATTTTCTTTGCCACATTTACGATTTCCCTCAGCCAAGAGTAGCATTCATGAGTAAAATTGTCTATTCTTCAATAATCATATGGTCATCACCATAAACAACCTAAAGTCTTCCCTAAAACCTACTTTATTTATTTTGTATGTATCTCCTATTGAGGAGGAGCTTCGATAGATCATCAAAATAGCATTGGAAAACTTAGATCATCAAAATAGCATTGGAAAACTTTTGAGATCATCATCACTCAATCCTTCTGTTTGGTCTACTATTTAAGATTCATCATCATCGTCACTATTTTCTGTAACATAAACTTCTTCATATTCTTCTTTAGAATTTTCTTTTTCCATTTGTCTTTCATTGGCTAGTGGACTATTTATTTGTGGGACATCATCAAGAACTACAATTGTGTCATATTCTTATTTATGAACTCTCCTTTCTTGAGATTGATTAACTTTATATGCAAAAATTTGATTTTTATATTCCTTATTAGAATCTTTACCCACCATTATCCTATTATTAACTTCATGAATTTCAGGTGAAATATATTCATTATCTTAAATTCTTTTAGCTTCTAGGAGTTGAGACTTCAAATCACTGATTATTTTTTTTGATTCTTTGATGGTTCTTGATGCATCTACTTCTATTGATTGATGTGCTTCTTAAAACTCTTGAATTTGTGCCCTTAGTAGATTTTTCTTCTTTTTATACTTTCTTAGTTCCTCCAGAGAACTGATCAGTTCTTCTTCTAGGTATACTTCTCCTTCAAATTCATATTTTTCTTCATTATCTTCAACATCATCTTTCATTTTCATTCCCATAAATAGAAACTCGGAATCCTCATCTTCACTTTCTTAAGAAGAGATACTATCCTCTTTGGTGTAGAGATTCATATTTTGTTTGTAGTATTTCTCTTCGTTATTTTATTACCCTTCTTATGTTCTTTAAGATTTTGAATCTCCTCATCATCACTATCCTCTTGCTTGGGATATGGACATTTGTTAGCAAAGTGTCCAACTTTTCTACAATTGAGGCATATTAGAGGAAACTTTCTCTTGTATTTACCAGTCCATTTATTGAGTTTATTCATAAAGTTAGCTACTTATTCATTAGATATATTTGATAAATATTCATTAGGTACATGATCCTTCTTCTTCCTTGATTTTGATTCCTTGAAGGCAGTTTCTCCTTTTGCTGGTCTTTCTTGTCTTGTTCTCATCTCATATGCTATAAGGATCCCATGTAGTTCATCTACTATGTCCTTATCAAGATCTGGTTTGTCTTCAAGGGTAGAAATTTTGGCATCATACCTCATAGGTAACGATATAAAGATATTTTGGACAATGGTTTTGTATTTGAGTTCTTTCCCTAATTCTTTGATTGAATTGACAATTTCATCAACTATTTGAATATATTCAACTATGTCTTCTTCCTCCTTCATTTTCAAATTTTCAAGATGAGTTCTATAGGTTTGCAGTTTGGATTCCTTGACTTTGATGTCTCCTTCATATATGAACTTCATTTTGTACCAAATCTCTTTTGTTGACTTATAATGCATTACCTTTACAAATACAGGATTGGCTAATCCTCCTACAATAGCATTGTCTTCTCTTGAATTGTCATTGCATAACTTCTTTGCAAAAATATCAATAGGTGGGGTGGATGGTGTAGTATAACCACTTTAAATAGATTGCTAAACATCACATCTAAGGGTCATGAGATAAATTTTCATTCTCACACTCTAGAATGCATAATCATTCCCTTTGAACAGAGGTTATTTGTTGGAAGACATTCCCTCTTGTTGATCCATTGCTTCAAAATCTACCTTCCAGTTGTTATACTGTGTGGAAGGAACCCACTCTGATACCAATTTTTGGAAACTTGGTCAATACAGAGAGGCGGGGGGGTGAATCAGTATTGGTTAATTATTTAAAATTTTAATATTTTTAACTTATTAACAACAATTGATCAACAAAATTAAACTTGAATATAAATCAATACAATAATACAAGTTACAATAATGATTGGGAGACACCAATATCCTTGTTTAGGGCTTTAAGCATAGGAATGTTATGAACCAAATACCAAGATAGCATATAAAAACATCAAAATAGGTACTCAACACCTTGAAAAAGAGATAATTGTAGATAATAATCCTCTTTGAGGGGGAAACCTCTTTATACACCACATAGATTTCCAAATACCAGATGATTCCAAATGAAAAGGTCTCCTTGGTATATATATAATACTAAGAGGAACAATTACAAATAATGGGCCCAAGCCAACATAAATAAAATAACATTACTAATGTAATATGCCCTAATTAAGGGGTAATGTGCCACTATTTAGGGCTTAACATGCCCCTCCCCTTCAAACAAGTGTTGTCTACAATGCTTGAATAATTCTGGATGATTCTATATAAAATAATCATCTTCCCAAGTACAATCTTCAGCAGGTAGTTTCCTCCACTTAATGAGATACTCTGAAATGGATCTATTCCTCAGCTAGCGAATTCTTGTGTCAGTGATAACATCACGCTCCAATATGATTTTTCCTTCCTCGTCAAGTTCTGGAAATATAGTTTGAATTGGGATCTTTTCTCCTATAACCTTCTTTAACCATGAAACATGGAAAACTGGGTGTACTCATGAAGATGCAGGCAACTCCAATTTGTATGACATAGTACCAATATTTTGGAAAACCTTATAAAGGACATAGTACTTTGGTGATAATTTATTATTCTTCTTGGCTTGCTTGAGGGACATTGTTTTATATGGTTGTAGTCTTAAAAACACCAAATTCCCTACTTAAAAACTTCTTTCACTATGATGTTGATCTGCTTGTTGTTTCATGTGATTTTGTGCCATGGTCAAGTTGTCCTTTAAGATTTGGAGAACCCGTTGCTAATGCTTGATGTGATCTTCCACTGCTTGAACCTTAGATTTTTCTTTTAGATAAGAAGTGATGGAAAGAAGGTGGTATCCATAGAGTGCCATAAATGGTGTCATTTTTGTTGCAGTATGAAAGGAAGTGTTATACCACCATTCTTCCAAGAGTAACCATTTGAACCATTGTGTTTGTTTATTAGAGACAAAGCAACAAAGGTATCCTTCTAGAAATGTTTTCACTATATTGGTTTTTCCATCAGAGTGAGGATGATAGGATGATCTATGAACCAATTGAGTACCCAAACAAGAAAATAATTATGTCCAAAAATTTCTAGTGAAGATGGGATCTCAGTCACCTACAATAATCTTTTGGCTTCCATGTAGATTTTGAACTGTCTCCATGAATGCGGTGAAAACTATACTAGATTTGAAGGGATGAGAGAGTGCACAAAAGTGTCGTACTTGGTCAGTCTATCAAAAATCACCATGATGACACTCTTTCCTTCATACTTTGATAACCATGTGATGAAATCCATGGAAACCTCGTCCCAATGCTGGATTGGGATGGATAATGGTTGTAAAAGACCCGAGGTTTTAATTGTTTCCACCTTATTTTGTTGGAAAACCAAACATTCTACCAAAAACATTTGAACATCAGTTAGGAACCAAATACCAAGATAGCATAGAAAAACCTCAGAATAGGTACTCAACGCCTTGAAAAAGAGAGAATTTCAAATAATAATCCTCTTCAAGGGGGAAACCTCCTTATACACCATATAAATCTCCAAATACCAGATGATTCCAAATGAAAAGGTCTCCTTGGTATATATAGGAGACTAGGAGGTACAATCAAAACTAATGGACCCAAGCTGGCATAAATAAAATAGCATTACTAATGTAATATTCTCTAATTAATGGGTAATGTACCACTATTTAGGGCTTAACAAGGAAGCACCAACTCCCTTGTTTTAGGGAACCAAACCTAGGAAGAACCAACTACCTTTTTTAAGGCACCAACCCTAGGAAGCACAAATTTACTGATTCCAAGGTATAATGATTGACTCAAAAAGAGGAAGTTGATGTGTACTTGAATCTGGATTTGTCTCACTGAGTTGCTTCTACATTGGTTTTCTATTTGAATTAGTCTCATCATATTCATCATCTTCAAATATAGGGTTTGAAATAAGGATAGGTTCATAATGTTGTCAAAGATTCTTTTTCTCAAGTGCATTGTGAAGAAGTTGTGTCTGAGTTTGTAGTAGTTCTTCTTTGGCTTGCAAAACTTGCAATAAGGTCACAACATACTGAAGAGTGGTTTTGTAAATGGTGACTGTGTTATCCATAGAATAGAGGATTAGAGTGTTCAACAAATCTAACACTTCCTCAACTCGAGACATAGATTAAATAGAATTAGATGTCAAGTTTTCTTGCAACGCCACCCTTTAACAATCAGACTCTACAATGCAAGTATAAAATACACAGTAAACAAAGGGTGTCATATTCTAATGAAAATGCACCCATTTAAAAGAAAATTAAACTTGTTTTAAAAAATGGACAAGTAAACTTACGATTCTATTTGAAAGTTACCTGATTCTGGAGTGGAATTGATCTTCAGGATGAATGGTCTTGGATGGCTGGTCTTGAAATCCTCCTTGAAAAACAGAGGAGTAAGAGGAAAAATATACTAGCATTTCATTCCTTTCTTAAGGAGTTTTGAAATCTACTTTGTAACAACTACAACTCGTTCGATAACCTGTTGAACTACACTTTCCACCTTCATGCATCAATTTTAATTCATTATTGGATTAGGGATATTGAAGAATTAACCCAAATCACAACCTCACCTTCGTATTTTGTAAAATATTTATGATTTTATAGAAAATTGATTCAAGAGGGCCACCTTCAAAAGGGAGGGAATCTTATATAGCTCCACTATAGGTATATTCTTAGCACGGGAAAATAAATCACTTATATTGTCACCCAAAATTCTTTGTTCAATCACAAGAGGAAATTTTTTATGAAATACTTTGGCATTGCAACTAATATGATAGTGTTGCTACTCGGTTTCAATGTCAGTCAGTTCTTGAGCTTCATCCAAAGGTTCCATACATTTAACGAGCTAGGGCCAAATTCAAATTACAAGAAGCACATTGTGTAATATCGTTATTGGAAGAGATATAATCATGCCAAATATCATTTTCGTGCTAATAATATCATAATCGTGTTGATTGTACTCCATTGAAAATAAATATGGAACAATTCCTTGAGGTAGCACAGCCTGTACAATTGTTGTCTAGTGACGGACATGAAGAATCGACACTAGTCTTAAAATTTTGGCAGCTAACACCCCAAAAATCTATTTTTCTTCATAGACTTATCACTCAGAAATTGATCTCTCTTCCTTTCACTTAGGTTGAGAAGTAACGAGTATCAGTGGATAGAATAAATCTCACACATTGATGTTCAATACTCTCAACAATTTCAACATCTCTAAACTCCAATGTAGCATAGCACTCACAAATCACCTCATAGCGACCAAGCTTACTAGGAGGGTTATTTCGTCCAGTGTTTCTTCAGTTATTCAACATCCTTCACCATTCATTCTTCACCAATTGGAGTCTCCATAGAACATTTATGTCCTCATTGAGGAGAATTGGAGATGAGGGTGCTTCGGAGAAACTCCCCATGTACTGGGTCTAAGGTAACAACAGAGTGATAACTCCCTTAAAATACTTATCTACCCTTAATATACCCCAAAAAAACTAAAATAAGTGATGAGAGAGAAAGGAAAGAGGGTTAATGAGTGCACCTTTATTCCTTGTGGTTGGTCTTGACCTCTTTCACTTGTTTCCACCTCCTAGATCATGGGTCTCCTCCCAAATCTAACCTGCAAAAGGTTAAGAATGCAATGCAACAACATATGCAATATCTACTAATCACTTTAAAAGTTTAGACATATATATAAATGCACAATTTAACAAAAGAATGTAAACATAGGTTTTTGGGACAAGGATGAAATATTTTAGTCAATTTCAAGATGAAAAGGATTACAACCTTTCCTGGAAACCACTCAATGAACCAAGTCCGAGCTCCTCTATCATGGCTCGAAGTGCATCAATCCCACATTAGCTTCTCACAACAAACATATCACCAAGGGAACAAGGGAGGGTTTCATAAGGAGAAAGGCTAGAGGGGAAGGATGAGGCTAACACTCAGAATGGGATGCAAATCTTGGGCTAATAAAGGGAAGGGATTTTGGTAGACTTTTCTTATTATCTTGATTATATTCATAAATGACTCCCCAAGACCACCTTTTGTATGATAAAAATATGATTATAGTTTTTGGGGAGGGGCTATGAGGGATAAAATGGTTAGGAAACCCTCCATAGCCGATAAACTATGTCGAATTCCATGCAATTTTATAGTTTTTTCAACTTTTGGAGGTAAACACGGGCTAACTATCATGAAACACGTGTGTGTGTGCAAGCTAAATAGCATGCAACATGCATGTGTATGCAGGATATTAGTGCAGTAGGGCACGTACACTATCCAAAAAAAGGTTTTTTAAAAGGAAGCCTCAACAATATTTTGGAAAAGTATGTAAATGGAAGGGCTAATGTCTTGTATGAATAGATAAGGCATTTTGGACTATAACAAATTCCCCCTAATGTGTGAGGTCATAAGAGAAAATGATGGCTAAAATACATTACAATATCTTTACATAGTGGGAAGGCAAGGCTTTGAGTGAGACCGAGATGATTGTTCATGAGTGTGTCATTTGCAATATAATGATAATCTCTCTAAAGCAGGAATAACCATGCTCGGGATGAACTAAGCATGGCTTCCAATCAAGTACATTGCAAATCCATGTCATATATGACTACGAGACAAAATATAAATGTTGGTATAAAGTGTAGTCGTGAACAATACACAATAGATCTACATCTCAAGATCATATGAAGATATACAAGTAAAATATGATATATATCTTTGAGAAGCATCAATGCTTGTGGCTGGAGATGAGAACTTCCTAGCTTCATCATGTTAAGATATTTAGACACTTAGGAGTTAGTTAAGATCTACTTGGTCTAATGTGTCATTAGGTAAAAGTGTGTTTCTTAGTGTGTTTCTTTAGTATATATTAGTATGCATTTGTAGTTAGGAAATCCGACAGTCACGATATGTTTCCAACATAGAGTGATCCGATGGTTCATACTCTCCTCGATCTTAATGACAATTGATATGTGGATTAACACCCGATTGGTCCATGATCTCTATTTAAAGAGCATGGAGGGTCACTTCTCTATGATTGATTGTGAGAAAATATCTTGTAAAATATCTCTGTAATCTTTTTCTTTTTCATTAATAAACTGCTCCAAGTGGCTGCATTGGCTAGGGCCGTGGATGTTTCCTCGTACGGGTTTTACCACGTGAAAAAATTGGTGTGTTGATTTTTGATCTAGCTATATGAGTGGTTACTAAAAATTTTCATCCTCTGTTGGAATACCTATTTTTTCGAACATGGTATCAGAGCCTGTTTGAAGACCTGCTCATGTTGTAGATCAAGATCGTGAAGATGATTTTTATCATATCCATTTTCTATCATTTATGTACATTTTTGGACTAAGAGGACTATTACATTGCGTCTGTATCACTTGTTTCATTCATGAACACTTTTTTTTTCACTCGAAAAGGTTTCTGTTTTCCCAAGATACGACCATTACAGTCAGATTTGGAGGTATAAAGCTTGAATATGCATTTTTTAAATTTTTGTAGAGTAGTATTTTGGTTTTATTTCGGTTTTGTATTATTTATTTCCGGGTTGCTACTCTTTTAGATCTGTGTATGATCTTTTCCCCATGCCCTGTGCAATCCCGGAAAATAAAAAACATATAGGAAAAGGTGCATCTTTCGGGTAAGCTAACTGAGATCTAACCCTTGTTGTCATCGAGAAGAACAATTTTTTTCTTGTGTGAAAAGAGTCTTTTTTCAGCATGCTCTCCAAGGTCGTCTTCAACAACAACAACAACAACAACAACAACAACAATCCTCCTTCTGAACATTACAATATGTTTTGCTAGACCATTTACTTAAAAGTTTCCTTATTAAGTAAGAGGTCCTGAGTTCAAGTCTCTCTTTTGTTACCTTTTTTGAAAAAGTTCATGCTAAAATTGTAAAGTGTATTTCACTTCAAGTATAAAAGTGAATCACTATAAGTAGCTTTAATATTTTATTTTAGAGTTATTTATTTTGCATGAAGTTTTTCTGTTATAAAGTAACCTCATAGTAAAACTGATCCCCACTTCTCTTTATAAAAGTGGGTCACTTCATAAAGAAACTTACACTATCATGTGGTCATTTGGTTACCGTTTATGCCTTTTTTTAAAAGGGCATAACTCTCACATCTGAAGTCTATTTTCAATGTCGTATTTTTTGAAACCGCTTAAATTTTCGATATCTTTCCATCTAGATCACCAGTTTCAGTTTTTAAATCAACATTATCTAGATATTTAATATGGCTTCTACAAGTAATGTTTTTCTTACCAGCACCAACTACTTCGAATGGAAATCCCATATGGAATATTTATTAAGAAGTAAAGGCTTGTACTAGATTACCTTGGGAAAGGAAAAGAACCCACTGATGATGATAAGAAATCGAAATGGGCTAATAGGACTGACGAAGCACGTGAAATAATCATAATGTCCATCTCTCCTGATTTAAGGTTTCACCTTCAAGAAATTGATGACCCCGAAGAAGCTTGGGAAAAGATTTAATTTGTGTTTGGTAAACTTAATATTATCCAAGCACAACAGTTAGAAAATTAAGTATTGACCTTGTGTCCAAGTGATTTTTCTTGCCTTAGAGTGTTATGAACATTAGAATTTTATGTGAAGAATGTAAGATAAAAATGGAGGAAGAGAATTTCATTTATCTTATTATTTCTAGGCTAGGTAGTGCATATTATATGTTTGTATCTACATTTTATGCCATACGAGAGGCTCTAGGGAAAGCTTATCAAAAACCCACTCTTGATTCCTTTTGTGCTTCTTTGATTAGAGAGGAAGATAAGCTTGTACAACTTGGAGTGATCAACACTGCAGGTACCTCCAACAAAGCCTTAGTTGCCCAGCAAAAAGATAAACCCAAGTACCCCAAGAAGAAACATCCTCTCTACAAAAGAAAGCAACATA
>JASDQU010103643.1:495523-511088 GCA_032191745.1 Picea mariana
TATCTCTTAGTGTTGTAGGATCTGGAATAGTTCAAGTAGATAATGGTCATTTCAATGATGTATTATGTGTTCCAAGTCTTTCTTGTAACCTTCTATCAGTATATCAAATCACTCATTCAGGTGAAGGTAAAACCGTAGATTTTTCACCTCACCAAGTTGTAATTAAGGATCTAAAATATCCTAAGAATGTTATTTCAACTGGAATTGTTGATGATATTACTAGATTGTACAAGTTTGAAAACTTTTGGTCATCATATTTTTCATCAGTCTTTGTTGCTCATAGCGAGACTTGAGAAAACTTTGGCATGAGCAGTTTGGTCATCTAAACTATCGCTCATTGCAACAACTATGTAATCAAAAGATGGTGATTGGTATTCCTTCCATTTCATGCATAGATGGTGTTTGTGTCGGTTGTGTTCTCGATAAACATCATCAGGACAGTTTTGAAAAAAGTACCTCTTGGAATGCTTCGGGCCCTTTGTAGCTTGTTCACAGTGATTTGTGTGGTCCATTTTATTCTCCTTGTTTTTTGGTTGCAAGTATTTCTTAACTTTCATTGATGATTTTTCCATACATACTTGGGTTTACTTCTTAAAACTTAAGAGAGAAGTTTTTGACAAGTTTTCGGCCTACAAGGCCCTTGTAGAAAAGCAATTTGGACATCAAATTCAAAACTTAAGAACAAATAATGGAGAAGAATATGTGAACAATAATTTTACAAGTTACTGCACTACATAGGGCATCCAAATGCAACACACTACTCCATATACACCACAAAAAAATGGTGTTGCTGAGAGAAAGAACCGCACATTAAAATAAATGGATAATTGTATGATCCAATCTAAGGGATTAAGTCTAAAGTATTTGGCAGAAGCAATCAAATGTGAAAATTACATAGTCAATCTCAGTCCCACAAAGGATCTTAAAAATATAACACTGAAATAAGCTTGGACTAAAATTAAACCATATGTAAGTCACTTCTATGTATTTGGTAGTATATCATGGGCTCACATTCCTGATGAGAAAAGGAAAGGATTGCAGCCTAAAAGTGAGAAGTGTATATTCGTTGGTTATTCAGAAGATGTCAAAGGTTATAGACTTCTTCAACCACATTGTAATGAAATTATTCTTAGAAGAGATGTTAAATTTGATGAAAATCTCTTGTCCTGCAAACCTAATTCGATGGTTGCTCCTTCTTCGGTCTGCGAGCCATCTTCTTAAGAAGGAATTTTAGGATATTTAGACACTTAGGAGTTAGTTAATATCTACTTGGTCTAATGTGTCGTTAGGTAAAAGTGTGTTTCTTAGTGTGTTTATTTAGTATACATTAGTATGCATTTGTAGTTAGGAAATCTGATGGTCACGATATGTTCCTGACATAGAGTGATCTAACAGTTCATACTCTCTTTGATATTAACTTCCATTGATCTGTGGCTTAACACCCTATTGGTCCATGATCTCTATTTAAAGAGAACGGAGGGTCATTTGCAGATGATCGATTGTGAGAAACTCTCTTGTAAAATCTCTCTGTAATATTTTTTTTTTCATTAATAAACTACTCCAAGTGGCCGTGTTGGTTGGGGCCATGGATGTTTCCCTGTAGGGGTTTTACCACGTGAAAACATGAGTGTTTTGATATTTTTTATATTTATGTGAGTGGTTACTTAAGGTGTTCATCCTCTATTGGAATACCTATTTTTTTGAACACAACATCAACTTCAAGATCTTCAAAACTTAGCTAGGAGTACAATAGGATTGTAAGACTTACTACTTTGAGGTCTTCAACATGTTATCAGGGAAATACTGGAAGATATCGATCATTAGGAACAAATATTCTCATTGATTTTGAATTTGAACTTGACTGGAATATTGGGATGGAAGACTCATGAAAGTCAAGAGATCAAGTACGGAATGGCCAACTGAGGTTGGATAAAAATTCCCTTAGAAAAAAGAATGGCCAAATTATGAGACTTAGGCATCATATTATTGACATAAGTCTGTGACACATGAGGCACCAAAAACTCTCCATATGTTTGGAAGAGCAACCAAATGGAGGAGGACACATCTCTATGTAACGAGAACAACTTCCCAAGGTCATACTAGATCTCAATGCTTGGTGATCAAACAAAAGGATGTGCTTTGTCCAATGGAAACTATCTTTATTCTAATAAAAAGAGAATATATGTCCCATCACCTGTTTTTGGAATATTTGAATTTTTTTACTTTTTCAAGTTTTTAATGAGCTTGAAAAAAAATAAAAGAATGCTACGTTACAAAGGAGGAATGAGTATCATGGGAAAGAAAAATAGTTCCAACCACATGGAACATATTGATTCTCATTACAAGGAGACATGTGCAGGATAAGGACATTCGAGAAAATTCCTCCATTGGTCAAGGTGTTATATCGCGAAGGAAAAAGGTGCTACAAGGCTTGCATTTAAGGAATTCTTTGAAGGTTTTAGTTAATAGAAACATGAAGCCGACATTGGGACAAAGACGCAAGGATGAGACATGTGATGCGATTATGTATGAAATAAGAAGACTCTTTCCATGTGAGGTTTTATGATCCTAGAGAAGGTAAGACCGATGGTTTTTCATGTGTACAAAGTCCGAAAAACGCTAAAATAAGACTCCAAAGTGTTCCTTTTTCGTAATTAGTCTAGTTGATTCAAAAAAAAGTTAAAATTAGAACAAAAAGACGTCTCTTCAAAATGATTTTAATGAGTGTGACTGAGACAATATCACTCGACTATATTTTCAATTTTAAGGAGTATAAAAAGAGATTAACTATGGACTCACAACCTTTTTCTAAGTTTAATCCTCTTAGCTCAAAAAAGTATAAAATATAACTTAGGAGAACTCTCTCGGTGAGACATGTCTCCTGAGGCGTACCTTTTTCCTGGATAATCTTTTGGTTGGAAAAAGGGTTAAACTTATGTAAAATAGATATTCCTTCTGGACCGATTAATGAGTGTGAAAGGAACAAGGTCACTCGTAAATATTTTCATATTTAGGGAGACTGAAAAGAGATTAAATATGGACTCCAAGGGGGTTCCTTTTTCGTAGATAATATCCAAGGCTCAAAAAAGAGATAAAACAGAACTAAGGAGAATGGCCTTTTTTCGAAATTCTAGTCCCTCATGCTTGAAAAAGGATTAAACTTATTCCTGAGAATACTCTACTAGCGAACCTAAGCTCCTAGGGCATGCATTTATTAATAAATTAACCCTCCGGATTGAAAAAATGGTAAAATATCACCAAACAAATGTGCCTTAAAAATTTAGTTTGACGAGCATGAAGGGAAACAAGATCACTCAAAAATATTTTCAATTTTAGAGAATCTGAAAGGGGATTAAAGAAGACTTGATGGGGCATTTGTTTCTTAAGTAATCCAAATGAGAAAAAAAATAATAAATAGTTTCTCATTACATGTTGGTTTCAAATTTTAATTGAGCTTGAAATACAACAAACCATTCTCTTAGGGATTCTCTCGGGTATAGGCTAGAAAAAGATGAAGAAGAATGAGGCTTCAACACATAGTCATGGCAGGAATAAACAAGAATCTTGTGCCTATGAAGTACTTCGGCATGGGAACCAAATGGAAAACAAGTCTCTAACATCACTCCCCTTCAGAAGAGTGGGATTAGTAAAATATTGCATTGACGTGACCACTTTGGTAGACTCAACACTCTCCAAGAGAAGAGTGGGATCAATCGAATATTACATCGACATGACCACTTTGGTAGATTTGACACTCTTTAAGAGAAGAGTGAGATCAATCGAATATTGCATCAACGTGACCACTTCCTCAACCACTGGTTGGATAGGCTGGGAGACACCATGGTATGAAGGCACATCACCCACCAAAAGAGGAGTGGGATCGACCAAATTTTTCATCGACATGACCACTTCATCAACCAAAGGATGAATGGACTGTGAGGAAACCTCAGAAGACTCATAATCAAAAGATCTTGCAGTTAGGGAAAACAATCTTCGTGCAAATGGAAGGCTAGGGCATAAATGAGTAAAGTGATCTCCCTTGAAAATATTCCAAGGGAACTTAGGCTTACATCCTATACATTTAGGTTTCTCAATATAATCAATGACCCCATAATGACTAGCAATGGTTGGTTGCTTTTCCTCAACAAGACTTGTAGAGGTTGTTGACATATGACTCATATGAATTTCATTGATGAGATTCATTCCCCCAACATGACTTACAGTGACTGGTTTCTTGTCCTCAACATGAATTGTAGAGGTTGTTGATAACTCTCCAACACGAATGGAAGAGGTTGGTTTCTGAACTCTAGTATGACTAGCCATGACTAGGCTTGTGCTCCAAGCATGACTTGTAGTGGTTGGTTGCACATCTCCAACATGACTTGCAATGGTTAGTGATCGATCGATAATATGAATTGCAGAGGCTACAGACCTATTTCTAGTATGACTAGCAGTGACTAGAATTTTTTCCCCATCATGACTGGTAGAGGCTGGGTGTTGGTATTCAAAATTACTTATAGAGGTTTATGACCTATTTCCAAGATGACTTCCATAGTTTGGTGAATTCTTCTTCTTATTCTTCCTCTTTCTATTTCATTCAAAATTTCAATTACCGGTAGCTATAATTTCACCAAGGAATGCAAAAGGAGGAGGAGAAAATTGTGTTGATGTAGGAACATCAACATGATGCACATGAATAAAGGTTCTTAACTGAGAAGCATCATTAAAATTAGATACATTTGGAATGGTACCCAACCAAACTCGTAGTCCAACATTCAACCCCGGAATATACAACATGGTCATCAAAGGGACACCAATGTTTCCAAAAAAAGAAAAATATCAAGAATCCCCTTGCAAAGGGGTTTCTTGGTTGGTATCCTCATTAACTTTGGCTATCATGATCTTATGCATAGTTTATTCCCTTGCAGGATCGTTCAATACCATTAAAGTCTCACACATTGGCTCTAGTAAATCAGTGGTATAAAAAATATATTTCTATAAGGAGGCGGCTCCACATTTCTAAGAGAAAGACCAAAAATTCCTCACGATCAAAGGAATGGGCAGTCTACCACCTTTGGTGAAACACCCAAAGAAATGACTGAATAAATCGCTATGGAAAAATAGGGAGCATAGAGCACACCACTAAGAAGAAAATCCTAAAAATATACAAGCCAAACAAATGAACCTTATGAATGCTTCCAACCTAGGGAGATGAAGTCATGATCGTACAAAGTATTCACAAAGGAAAATGATTGGCCAGGAGAATCAATTACCCAGACCTCTAACCGAGGGTCCCTTCGAGTGTCACCTAGAAAATAAAGAGTCTGCCTCAGGTACTATGATACACCCCTCACAGTCACATGTGTTTCAACCTATATAGTGGAAAATAGGCCACCAACCTTTAATCAACAACCAGGGGGGTACAGTCGACAACTGGGTGAGTGTATGGAAAGGGTAACTAAGCTTGAAGTTCCTCTTAAGGCATGAAACACAATAGGGATAGAATCACTCTTAGAGTACATTGGTTGGATCACTCACCCATCAACTTCCCAAGGTCATACTAGATCTCAATGCTTGGTGATCAAACAAAAGGATGTTCTTTGTCCAATGGAAACTATCTTTCTTCTGATAAAAAGAGAATATATGTCCCATCACCTATTTTTGGAATATTTGAATTTTTTGACTTTTTCAAGTTTTTAACGAGCTTGAAAAAAAATAAAAGAATGCTACATTACAAAGGAGGAATGAGTGTCGTGGGAAAGAAAAATAGTTCCAACCACATGGAACATATTGATTCTCATTACAAGGAGACATGTGCAGGATAAGGACACTCGGGAAAATTCCTCCATTGGTCAAGGTGTTATATTGTGAAGGAAAAAGGTGTTAAAAGGCTTGCATTTAAGGAATTATTTGAAGGTTTTAGTTAATAGAAACATGAAGCCAGCATTAGGACAAAGATGCAAGGATGAGACATGTGATGTGATTATGTATGAAATAAGAAGACTCTTTTCATGTGAGGTTTTATGATCCTAGAGAAGGTAAGCCAGATGGTTTTTCATGTGTAGAAAGTCCGAAAAACACTAAAATAAGACTCCAAAGTGTTCCTTTTTCGTAATTAGTCTAGTTGATTCAAAAAAGGGTTAAAATTAGAAAAAAAGGACATCTCTTCAAAATGATTTTAATGAGTGTGACTGAGACAAGATCACTCGACTATATTTTCAATTTTAAGGAGTCTGAAAAGAGATTAACTATGGACTCACAACCTTTTTCTAAGTTTAATCCCCTTAGCTCAAAAAAGTTTAAAATATAACTTAGGAGAACTATCCCGGTGAGACATGTCTCTCGAGGCGTACCTTTTTCCTGGATAATATTTTGGTTGGAAAAAGGGTTAAACTTATGCCAAATAGGTGTTCCTTCTGGACCAATTAATGAGTGTGAAAGGAACAAGATCACTCGTAAATATTTTCATATTTAGGGAGACTGAAAAGAGATTAACTATGGACTCCGAGGGGATTCATTTTTCATAGATAATCTCCAAGGCTCAAAAAAGAGATAAAATAGAACTAAGGAGAATGGCCCTTTTTTGAAATTCTAGTCCCTCATGCTTGAAAAAGGATTAAACTTATTCTTGAGAATACTCTGCTAGCGAACCTAAGCTCCTAGGGCATGCCTTTATTAATAAATTAACCCTCCGGACTGAAAAAATGGTAAAATATTGCCAAATAGATGTGCCTTAAAAATTTAGTTTGATGAGCATGAAGGGAAACAAGATCACTCAACAATATTTTCAATTTTAGAGAATCTGAAAGGGGATTAAAGAAGACTCGAGGGGGGCATTTGTTTCTTAAGTAATCCAAACAAGACAAAAAATAATAAATAGTTTCTCATTACATGTTGCTTTCAAATTTTAATTGATCGTGAAAGAAAACAAACCATTCTCTTAGGGATTCCCTCGAGTATAGGATAGAAAAAGGTGAAGAAGAATGAGGCTTCAACACACAGTCATGGCGAGAATAAACAAGAATCTTGTTCCTATGAAGTACTTCGGCATGGGAACCAAATGGAAAACAAGGCTCTAACTAGGATGTCCATGGAAGGAAGTCTCTATCACATAAAGTACGACACACTTATAAGCAAAGAAGGTTCATGTCTCAATTCAGTGGGGTTGATCCTAAGGCCAAATGAACCAGGAAACAGATAATGCAAAAAATGAAAGAAGGGAAAAATATAATTTATGTGTCAGTTTCAAGGTCAATACATGTCATAACGAATCAATTTGATGAACAAATGTCAAAGAAAAAAAATGTCTCCAAGATCCTGCATATAAGGCCAATAACACTCATACAGAAGTTAATAAATCCAATATAGATAGAAGATTCAGAAAAATAAGAGGTGTTATTGGATACAAAACCTAAAAACAACAAACAAGAACTATACAATATGGTACAAGGCACCACACAACCTTACGAATCATGCATGGTACTAGTTCAAGTAGAGCCCGCTGCTAGGCTCTAACCAAGAGTCTCTTCGTTTTTCAACCTGGAAAGTCTCCGAAAATGGAAGAAAACAAAAACCATGGTGTAAGTCTTCCCACAGTATAGAAACGATAGTCATGGCTTCAAGGATAGGCTCATTTGAAGGAAATTCAATATCCAATAAATCACGTGAATGAGGAGGGTTGATAGTCCCAAAGGATGAAGCAAAATGACCATATTCCATATGACGATGGAGGTTCTGGACATGACTTATAGATTCTATCATCAAATAATCACAAGCGCAAGGGCTTGAGGATCTATAATTAGTGATATCAGACTCGAAAGGAAACTCAATATCACTTGGACTAAGAGGTGGAAGCAAGGGCTCCCATTCCCCCATTGGATAAACCAATGGATCAAATTTTGAGACCAAGTATCGAGAAGTAAAACACGAGTGAACCATTTCCTTCTCAGGAGAAATTGAACATCCAGGATAAGACACCACATAATTTATCCGTGGAGGGGTAGAGTCTATGTGAACACTACGAACATATAAAAGGGTATCCTGAACTAATGCAAAATTAGGATGGCGGTTATCATATTCCAATTGGTCGATAGTGATAATTCTTCCATTGTGAGGGAAATGCATCACTTGGAAGAGTGTAGACACTACAACATTCATAACATGTACATAATTATGCTTGAGAAGCATATTGAAATCTAATAGGACTTCTACCACTATAACATCGAAACAGATAGTATTCCCACATAATTAGATAGGAAACTGAGTAACAATCCTCAAATAATCACTAGGATGTCTATCAAAAGACAATATCTCATGCGAAGCAAACACAAGCTCAGGAGAACCCAAATCTTTCCAAGCCGAGGAGGATAAAATAATTGCAGAGGCTCCTTCATCCACAATACATCAGTAAATGTTTTTTGAATTAAATTCAACCCTTATTTGAAAGGGTGCAGAAGAAGGAATACGAGGCTCAACAAGGTCATTCCAATCAAAGGAATCCATCATAGGTCTTGGAGGAGGTATTCTCAAAGTGAGAGGAATGTCTCCTTGTTCTGAAAGTACTGAACTGGAAATGATAAAAACATAGTCGGTAGAAACATCACTCCCCTTTAGAAGAGTGGGATCAGTAAAACATTGCATCGACGTGACCACTTTGGTAGACTCGACACTCTCCAAGAGAAGAGTGGGATCAAGTGAATATTACATCGACATGACCACTTTGGTATATTCGACACTCTCTAAGAGAAGAGTGGGATCAACCGAATATTGCATCAACATGACCACTTCCTCAACCACTGGCTGGATAGGCTGGGAGAGACCATGGTATGAAGGCACATAACCCACCAAAAAAGGAGTGGGATTGACCAAATATTTCATCGACATGACCACTTTATCAACTAAAGGATGAATGGACTGTGAGGAAACCTCAGAAGACTCATAATCAAAATATCTTGCAGTTAGGGACAACAATCTTCATGAAAATGGAAGGCCAGGGCATAAATGAGTAAAGTGATATCCCTTGAAAATATTCCAAGGGAACTTAGGCTTATGTCCTATACATTTAGGTTTCTCAATATAATCAATGCCCCCATAATGACTAGCAGTGGTTAATTGCATGTCCTCAACAAGACTCATAGAGGTTTTTGACATATCACTCATATGAATTTCATTTATGAGATTCATTCCCCCAACATGACTTACAGTGACTGGTTTCTTGTCTTCAACATGACTTGTAGAGGTTGTTGATAACTCTCCAACAAAACTGGAAGAGGTTGGTTTCTGAACTCTAGTATGACTAGCCATGACTAGGCTCGTGCCCCCAGCATGAATTACAGTGGTTGGTTGCACATCTCGAGCATGACTTGCAATGGTTAGTGATCGGTCAATAATATGAATCGCAAAGGCGACAAACCTATTTCTAGTATGACTAGCAGTGACTAGAATTTCTCCCCCAGCATGACTAGCAGAGGCTGGGTGTTGGTATTCAAAATTACTTACAAATGTTTATGACCTATCTCCAAGATGACTTGCATAGTTTGGTGACTTCTTCTTCTTATTCTTCCTCCTTTTATTTCATTCAAAATTTCAATTACTGGTAGCTATAATTTCACCAGAGAATGAAAAAGGAGGAGGAGAAAAGTGTGTTGATGAAGGAACATCAACATGATGCACATGAATAAAGGTTCTTAACTGAGAAGCATCAATAAAATTAGAGACATTTGGAATGGTACCCAACCAAACTGGTAGTCCAACATTCAACCCAGGAATATACAACATGGTCATCAAAGGGACACCAATGTTTCCAAAGAAAGAAAAATCTCAAGAATCCCCTTGCAAAGGGGTTTCTTGGTTGGTATCCTCATTAAATTTGTCCATCAATATCTTATGCATAGTTTATTCCCTTGCGAGATCATTCAAGTCCATAAAAGTCTCACACACTCGCTCTAGTAAATCAGTGGTATAAAAAATATATTTCTATAAGGAGGCGGCTCCACATTTCTAAGCGAAAGACCAAAAATTCCTCACGATCAAAGGAATGGGTGGTCTACCACCTTTGGTGAAACACCCAAAGAAATGACTGAATAAATATCTATGGAAAAATAGGGAGCATAGAGCACACCACTAAGAAGAAAATCCTAAAAATATACAAGCCAAACAAATGAACCTTATGAATGCTTCCAACCTAGGGAGATGAAGTCATGATCATACAAAGTATTCACAAAGGAAAATGATTGGCCAGGAGAATCAATTACCTAGACCTCTGACCGAGGGTCCCTTTGGGTGTCACCTAGAAAATAAAGAGTCTGCCTCAGGTACTATGATACACCCCTCACAATCACATGTTTTTCAACCTATATAGTGGAAACTAGGCCACCAACCTTCAATCAACAACCAGGGGGGTACAGTCGACAACTGGGTGAGTGTATGGAAAGGATAACTAAGCTTAAAGTTCCTCCTAAGGCATGAAACACAATAGGGATAGAATCACTCTTAGAGTACTAGGTTTTCGTTTTATATTTTCTTTCAATAAAAACAAAATTAACCAAAGAGGCTAAAAGAAACTGCAAAATACAGAATTTTTATTGAAAATCAAGCTAAAAATAAGCCAAAAATGCTTGGAAACACAAAGAGACAAGAGGATTTTCTATTTTATTTGATTTCATAAACCATCCGATCTTGCAAATTGTCTAAACCCCAAACAATAGAAGCTTTTGGAACTCAAGAAGACCTGGGAACCACAAGTTTCCTGTAGGAAAAAGAAAATATTTTGAAACAAAATATCGAAAAAAAAAGAGACACATGTTGTGCATGGCCAACCTACGTATGTACGCAGGTTGTGTATAATGCAGGAGACATATGTATGTGTGCTATACAAAGAGCAAGGCATGTACACCTCTGCAAATTTTTTAAAATAAAAAGTTTTGACAGACAACTTGAGTAAGGGAAGCTTGTAGGCACCTGGAAGGTGACCAGAGACCCAAAATGACTCAAAACACTTAGAAAACTCATAAATACACTAAAAATCAAATGAAACCATGAAATCCCACTAAGATTCTAAAGAGAATCCCCATTGGATTCGCTAATTTTTCTTCAGGGAAAATCCACCTATATTGGGTCTAAGGTAAAAGCACAGTGATAAATCCCTTAAGAGAATGATCTACCCTTAATATACTGCAAAACCAGCTAAAATAAATGATTAGAGAGAAAGTAAAGAGGGTTAATGAGTTCAGCCTTAGTCCTTGCAGTTGGTGTTGATCTCTTTTGCTTGTTTTCACCTCCTAGATCATGGGTCTCCTCCCAAAGATGGCCTTCAAAAGGTTAGGAATACAGTGAAAAAACATATGAAATATCTACTAATCATTTTAAAATTTTAGACATATATATAAATTCACAAATTCACAAAATCATGTAAACATAGGGTTTTGGGACAAGGATGAACCCTTTTATTCAATTTCAAGATAAAAAGGATCACAACCTTTACTGGAAACCGCTCCATGAACCAAGTCTAGGCTCCTCTGTTGTGTCTCCAAGTGTTTTAATCCCACATTACCTCCTCGCAACCAACATATCACCAAGGTAAGGAGGGAGGGTTGCATAAGTGGAAAGGATGGAGGGGAAGGATGAGGCTAAAACACAAAATGGGATGTAGATCTTGGGCTAAGAAAGGGAAGGGATTTTGGTAGAGTTTTCTTATTATTTTGCTTATGTTCATAAATGACTCCCCAAGCCCTCTTTTTATATGAGAAAAATATGGTTATTCTATTTGTGGATAGGCTAGAAGGGGTAAAATGGTTAGGAAACCCTCCATAGCCCATAAACTTTACCGAATTATGCACAATTTTATATTTTTTTCAACCTTTGGAGGAAAATGTGGGCTAACTAGCATGCAAAAAGTGTGTGTACGTGCGATAACTAGCATGAAAAAGTGTGTTTACATGGGCTATTAGTGCAACATAGAGCGTACACTATCCAAAAAATGGTTTTTTAAAAGGAAGCCTCAACAATATTTTGGCAAAGTATGTAAATGGAAGGCCCAATGTCTTGTATGCATAGATAAGGAATTTTGGACTATAACAGAGGGAACAACTTAATGGACATTTTGTGTATTCTTCTTAGTCGTCGATTGAGATATTTTTCAAGCCTACCAAAGTATTATTCTTTTACTAAATGAACCCTATTGAAGCATAAAAAAAATATGGACAAAATGCATGAAAGTTAACGGATGTTGCATGAAGAGTTGGAATTCAAAGGGGGTATACTACAAACATTTCAACTTGCGGTGGCCTTCGATGGCCCCTCCTTCATTCATTGGTCATCCTCCATTGATTTCTCAAGAACTAAACCCCAAAATTTTTGAAAATATCTTCCTGTCTGGAATGTAATCGGGCTGAAAGTATACCATAATGTTATTAATTCTCAATTAGGGTTTTTCACAAGAGGCAAAATGACACCTAGGATGAAGACTTACAGGCAGAGGGGTAGAGATCTGGTATTTTCCCATGGGTTTTACATGAATGTGCATAGCTCACCATCATTTCCTTGGTATGTGTGGGTTGAATGCCAACTATGCTACGAAATATGTTAGTTTATGTCAATGGCATACTCTTCTTCATGTCAATCTTTCATTGGAACCAACACAAGAGACCTAGATAAACCAAGTACAAACAAAGCTTATCAAGAAAGTATGAGAGATTCAATATGGAAGAATTTGAAAACATATTCACACTACTCCAATGAGCTAATGAATTATTATCATTGTGATAATTATGATACAATGAATGAGTGGAATACACTCATATATAAGAAAGACCATTCTATAATTAAGAAAAGCAATCAAGAAGTTAACTTTCCTTAGGAATGCTTACATGCATAATAATGATTATATAAATAGAAAGTATAAAATAGGACTAGTCAATTAACTCCTATTGAACTAATGTGTCGAAAATATAAATTTCTCCAACACCCCCCCTGAAAATCACTATGGATTAAAAATAAATACCAGAAACTAGGCCATATTAGGTACTCACATACAATGCAACTAATAAAAACTGAATAAAAATGAGGAAGGAGGGAAAATCACATGGGAAAAAAACTCCCCCTCAAAATACAATGCATCAAAAGAAGAAAAGTTAGCTGCTAGGAAACTCTATTCTTCACTCCAGATGATCCTGCAAAGTATGAAACTTCTGCTCCCTAAAATTATTCATGAAGAAGCAGAAATATTTATGGATCTGATGAAGTCCTTTGGAAATATGTCTATCATGTTTATCTCTTGATTCTGTGGACCCATCTACACATGAAAATATTCCTTTCTGGTGGAAGTGGAACTAGACCTGAAGTTTGATTCTCTAGAAATGAGTCATACTCCTCTTGGATGGCCACTTTACATAATGGATTTCCCATAGCTTCACTGTAGGTATATGGATCTGAAGATTGAACCATATATAAATGCATGGTCATTGTAGGTTCAGAAGCTAAAAGTACATGAGAGGGATCCTCATGTTAAGATCGAGTTATCCTTAAATCCAATGGATTCCCTACAAAGAAACTTGTTGATGAAGTTTGAATTATGACCTTTTGGGCATCTGTTGAAGCTTTGACGTTGTCTCCTTATCTGGATATATTACTTGATCATTTCCATGTACATAATATGAGTGTAGGGAATCATTTTTTATGTCTGGAACTAATGGAAGCACAAGAGTATTTTCATGTTGCACTAAAGATGCATGCACAATACTCTCATCATGTGTAAGTAGTAAACATGAGTCATCTTCAACAAACTTAGTGAATTTATACAACCTTGATTTTGTATCCACCTTGTTGACGATAAAAATCGCAACGAGGATTTCGCCTACAAAGTATTGCTAAGCCTATTATTTAAAATATGCTAATGATATATAGTATTAGTAGGTGGGACCCCCTTGTAGATTGGAGGATCATAGATAGTCTTATCACACATGTTATGTTGTTTTTTCGATGTTGATTACAGGGTTATACATGATTTATGATGAAATATTGGTTTTGTTTGCGACATAATGGCAGATGGATAATGCATTTTATGTGTTGGTTATGTTTCTCTAAGCTCTAAATTCCATGTATGAATTACTTGTATTTACTGTTATTACATTTTCTATTTTCTCCATGATTCATTACCTATTACACCTACACAAGACACATGTTAGTAATAACAAGAGACAAGAGCAATATGGACTAAATCCAAGAAAAGGGAACTATGCTATACTATGTTATACTATGTGCAAATGAAGTTTAAAGAAATTAATATTAGTCCTAACTAGAAATGTTGGTGGCCATACGATTTGTATTAAGTTATATTGGGTGCAATTGATATATGCAACTGCATGCTTTTGGAAATGGTTAATATGGATTAGGTGGCGCAATTGGAAAGCAATGTGTGTAAGCTTTGATGCATGGAATTAATGGTATGGTTTGGGTGGCTATCGTGTACTACTAAATTGAATGAAATGAAGGATGGAAGCGTCATGCAGTAAATGCGCGTCACTCCATACTTCTCCCACTCGTTATAACCCTAGCATGGTTATTGTTCATCTTTTTTTTCTATGGTTAAGCTCTGAGATCCAGGCAGAGAAGGAACTGCTCGACCAACTTGCATTTTTAAGGCTATTGGTTACATGTATGGTTATTTTCACCCATCCACGAATTTTCTCTATGTATGAGGTTGGAAACTATGTAAACGTGTGGTGTTTTCTATGGAATGATTGTGTGTGTTACTCATTTGGAAAAATCGATGGTTGAAGTCACAATTTCATTGGTTGTTATTTATGGTGGAAATCGTGATGGATCTTTGTTGTCTTTATGGATTTTTTTTGGAGGGTTTCACTTTGTTTGGCCTTGCTGGAAGTCTCCTCACAGTTATGGTAAAAACACCTGGTTGTATTTGAGGCTATGGAGTTGCTTTGTATGTTTTGAACTCCTTTTGGTCACTGTATATCCTCTAGAGCCATGGTTGTGGGTTTATTTTGTGTTATTGGCATCAACACAGTTGGTTATTGGGTGGATATTATGCCAAGAAGCATGCTTTAGGGTTGCTGGTAGTACCTAGGGTCTGCATTCCGTTGGCATTGTTATGTGTTGATTCAGCTCTTGGGAAGAGAGCAAGGGTTATGACTCTGCGTGTTCTTGGTATTGGTTGCTCTCCAGTAAGGTATCTCTACTCCTTTGCATCATGGTCTATCCTACCTGGTGTTTAAATGTCACACTATTCTACAAGGCTAAGTTTATGAGGCTTTTGTCTCCACCATTCTTGTCTCGAAGGTCTCTCACCTACTTTTGATACGGTCGACCTCCAGTCTCCCGGTGTTTTTGTGATTAAGAGAACCCTTGATTATTTCTTATGATCATTGGTTAGAGATTCCTATTTTGATAAACTAAACCAGTTGGGTATCTTGTTAACTGTCTATTGACGGGCGTGAGTGACACACCGTCAACTAGAAGGTCAAATCCGGATCAACATTGTCTAAATAACCCAAGACGTTTGGAATGAACTGACCCGACAGGTTTAATGGCTACGTTGGCCAACTAAATT
>JASDQU010103643.1:517369-532117 GCA_032191745.1 Picea mariana
CTTTTGTGATAAATATGGTCATGATGAGTCTAAATGTTTCAAGAAGATGGAAGCTTTAGAAGCAACGATGAAGAAGCAGAACATGATGTATTGATTCCCCTTCTTCTTCTTCTTCTCATGGACATGCACTTTCTGCTTTTGGTTTCTCCTTAAACACAACTTCCACTTCTTCTTCTGATGAGTGTCTTATTGATTTAGGAGCATCTTATCACATGTCTAAGGATAAAGCCATATTTTCTACTCTAAATGAATGTAACACCAAGAAAATATTTATTGGTGATGATAGATCTCTTAGTGTTGTAGGATCTAGAATAGTTCAAGTAGATACTGGTCATTTCAATGATGTATTATGTGTTCCAAGTCTTTCTTGTGACCTTCTATCAGTATATCAAATCACTCATTCAGGTGAAGGTAAAACCATAGATTTTTCACCTCACCAAGTTGTAATTAAGGATCTAAAATATCCTAAGCATGTTCTTTCAACTGGAATTGTTGATGATATTACCAAATTGTACAAGTTTGAAAACTTTCGGTCATCATATTTTTCATCAGTTTTTGTTGCTCATAGAGAGACTTGAGAAAACTTTGGCATGAGCAGTTCAGTTATCTAAACTATCGCTCATTGCAACAACTATGTAATCAAAAGATGGTGATTGGTATTCCTCCTGTTTCATGCATAGATGGTGTTTGTGTCGGTTGTGTTCACGACAAACACCATCAGGACAGTTTTGAAAAAGTGCTTCTTAGAATGCTTCGGGCCCTTTGTAGCTTGTTCACAGTGATTTGTGTGGTCCATTTTCTTCTCCTTGTTTTTTTGGTCGCAAGTATTTCTTAACTTTCATTGATGATTTTTCCATACGTACTTGGGTTTACTTCTTAAAACTTAAGAGTGAAGTTCTTAACAAGTTTTTGGCCTACAAGGCCCTTGTAGAAAAGAAATTTGGACATCAAATTTAAAAGTTAAGAACAAATAATGGAGGAGAATATGTGAACAATAATTTTACAAGTTACTGCACTACACAGAGCATCCAAATGCAACACACTACTCCATATACACCATAACAAAATGGTGTTGTTCAGAGAAAGAACCGCACATTAAAATAAATGGATAATTATATGATCCAATCTAAGGGATTAAGTCTAAAGTATTTGGCAGAAGCAATCAAATGTGAAAATTTCATAGTCAATCGCAGTCCCACAAAGGATCTTAAAAATATAACACTAGAATAAGATTGGACTAAAATTAAACCATATGTAAGTCACTTCTGTGTATTTGGTAGTATACCATGGGCTCACATTCTTGATGAGAAAAGGAAAGGATTGCAGCCTAAAAGTGAGAAGTGTATATTCATTGGTTATTCAGAAGATGTCAAAGGTTATAGACTTCTTCAACCACATTGTAATGAAATTATTCTTAGAAGAGATGTTAAATTTGATGAAAATCTATTGTCCTAAAAACCTAATTCGACGGTTGTTCCTTCTTTGGTCTGCAAGCCATCTTCTTAAGAAGGAATTTTAGGATATTTAGACACTTAGGAGTTAGTTAGTATCTACTTGGTATAATGTGTCGTTAGGTAAAAGTGTGTTTCTTAGTGTGTTTATTTAGTATGCATTAGTGTGCATTTGTAGTTAGAAAATATGATGGTCACGATATGTTCCTGACATAGAGTGATTTGACGGTTCATACTCTCCTCGATCTTAATGTCCATTGATCTGTGGATTAACACCTTATTGGTATATGATCGCTATTTAAAGAGCATGGAGGGTCATTTGCAGATGATCGCTTGTGAGAAACTCTCTTGTAAAATCTCTCTGTAATATTTTTTTTTCATTAATAAACTACTCCAAGTGGCCATGGATGTTTCTCTGTAGGGGTTTTACCATGTGAAAACATGAGTGTGTTGATATTTTATCTATTTATGTGAGTGGTTACTGAAGGTGTTCGTCCTCTATTGGAATACATATTTTTTCGAACACAACATCAGCTTCAAGATCTTCAAAACTTGGGTAGGAGTACAATAGGATTGTAAGACTCACTACTCTAAGGTCTTTGACATGTTATCAGGGAAATACTGGAAGATATCGATCATTAGGAACAAATCTTCTCATTGATTTTGAATTTAAACTTGACTGGAATATTGGGATGGAAGACTCATGAAAGTCAAGAGATCAAGTACGGAATGGCCAACTGAGGTTGGATAAAAATTCCCTTAGAAAAAAGAATGACCAAATTATGATACTTAGGCATCATATTATTGACATAAGTCTATGATACATGAGGCACCACAAACTCTCCATATGTTTGGAAGAGTAACCAAACGGAGGAGGACACATCTCTATCTAACGAGAACAACTTCCCAAGGTCATACTAGATCTGAATGCTTGGTGGTCAAACAAAAGGATGTGCTTTGTCCAATGGAAACTATCTTTCTTCTGATAAAAAGAGAATATATGTCCCATCACCTCTTTTTGGAATATTTAAATTTTTTGACTTTTTCAAGTTTTTAACGAGCTTGAAAAAAAATAAAAGAATGCTACGTTACAAAGGAGGAATGAGTGTTGTGGGCAAAAAAAATAGTTCCAACCACATGGAACATATTGATTCTCATTACAAAGAGACATGTGCAGGATAAGGACACTTGGGAAAATTCCTCCATTGGTCAAGGTGTTATATCGCGAAGGAAAAAGGTGCTACAAGGTTTGCATTTAAGGAATTCTTTGAAGGTTTTAGTTAATAGAAACATGAAGCCGACATTAGGACAAAGATGCAAGGATGAGACATGTGATGGGATTATGTATGAAATAAGAAGACTCTTTCCATGTGAGGTTTTATGATCCTAGAGAAGGTAAGCCCGATGGTTCTTCATGTGTAGAAAGTTCGAAAAACACTAAAATAAGACTCCAAAGTGTTCCTTTTTCGTAATTATTCTAGTTGATTCAAAAAAGGGTTAAAATTAGAACAAAAGGACGTCTCTTCAAAATGATTTTAATGAGTGTGACTGAGACAATATCACTCGACTATATTTTCAATTTTAAGGAATCTGAAAAGAGATTAACTATGGACTCACAACCTTTTGCTAAGTTTAATCCTCTTAGCTCAAAAAAGTATAAAATATAACTTAGGAGAACTCTCCCGGTGAGACATGTCTCCCAAGGCATACCTTTTTCCTGGATAATCTTTTGGTTGGAAAAAGGGTTAAACTTATGCAAAATAGATATTCCTTCTGGACCAATTAATGATGGTGAAAGGAACGAGATCACTTCGTAAATATTTTCATATTTAGGGAGACTGAAAAAAGATTAACTATGGACTTCGAGGGGGTTCCTTTTTCGTAGATAATCTCCAAGGCTCGAAAAAGAGATAAAACAGAACTAAGGAGAATGGCGCCTTTTCGAAATTCTAGTCCCTTATGCTTGAAAAAGCATTAAACTTATTCTTGAGAATACTATGCTAGAGAAACTAAGCTCCTAGGGCATGCCTTTATTAATAAATTAACCCTCCGGACTGAAAAAATGGTAAAATATTACCAAACAGATGTGCCTTAAAAATTTAGTTTGACGAGCGTGAAGGGAAACACGATCACTCAACAATATTTTCAATTTTAGAGAATCTAAAAGGGGATTAAAGAAGACTCAAAGGGGCATTTGTTTCTTAAGTAATCCAAATGAGACAAAAAATAATAAATAGTTTCTCATTACATGTTGCTTTCAAATTTTAATTGAGCTTGAAATACAACAAACCATTCTCTTAGGGATTCTCTCAGGTATAGGCTAGAAAAAGATGAAGAAGAATGAGGCTTCAACACACAGTCATGGAGGGAATAAACAATAATCCTATGCCTATGAATTACTTCGGCATGGGAACCAAATGGAAAACAAGGCTCTAACTAGGATGTCCATGGAAGGAAGTCTCTACCACATAAAGTACGACACACTTATAAGCAAGGAAGGTTCGTGTCTCAATTCAGTGGGGTTGATCCTAAGGCCAAATGAACCAGGAAACAGATAATGCAAAAAATGAAAGAAGGGAAAAATATAATTTATGTGTCAGTTTCAAGGTCAATACATGTCATAACGAATCGATATGATGAACAAATGTCAAAGCAAAAAAATGTCTCCAAGATCCTGCATATAAGGCCAATAACACTCATCTAGAAGTTAATAAATCCAATATAGATAGAAGATTCAGAAAAATAAGAGGTGTTATTGGATACAAAACCTAAAAACAACAAACAAGAACTATACAATATGGTACAAGGCACCACATAGCCTTACAAATCATGCATGGTACTGGTTCAAGTAGATCCCACTGCTAGGCTCTGACCAAGAGTATCTTCATTTTTCAACCTAGAAAGTCTCCCAAAACGGAAGAAAACAAAAACCATGGTGTAATTCTTCCCACAATATAGAAACGATAGTCATGGCTTTAAGGATAGTCTCATTTGAAGGAAATTCAATATCCAATGAATCACATGAATGAGGAGGCTTGACAGTCCCAAAGGATGAAGCAAAAGAACCATATTCCATATGAGGATGGAGGTTCTGGACATGACTTATAGAGTCTATCAGCGAATAATCACAAGCACAAGGGCTTGAGGATCTATAATTAGTGATATCAGACTCGAAAGGAAACTCAATATCACTTGGACCAAGAGGTGGAGAAAAGGGCTCCCATTCCCTCATTGGATAAACCAATGGATCAACTTTTGAGACCAAGTATCGAAAAGTAAAACATGAGTGAACAAGATCTTTCTCAGGAGAAATTGAACATCCAGGATAAGACACCACATAATTTAGCCGTGGAGGGGTAGAGTCTACGTGAACACTAGGAAAATATAAAAGGGTATCCTGAACTAATACCAAATTAGGATGGAAATTATCATATTCCAACTAGTCGATAGTGATAATTCTTCCATTATGAGGGAAATACATCACTTGGAAGAGTGTAGACACTACAACATTCATAACATATACATAATCATGCCTGAGAAGCATATTGAAATCTAACAGGACTTGTACCACTATAACATCGACACAGGTAGTATTCCCACATAATTAGATAGGAAACTGAGTAAGAATCCAAAAATAATCACTAGGACGTCTGTCAAAAGACAATATCTCATGCGAATCAAACACAAGCTCAGGAGAACCCAAATCTTGCCAAGCCAAGGAGGATAAAATACTTGCAAAGGCTCCTTCATCCACAATACATCAGTAAATGTTTTTTGAATTAAATTCAACCCTTATTTGAAGGGGTGTAGAAGAAGGAATACGAGGCTCAACAAGGTCATTCCAATCAAAGGAATCCATCATAGGGCTTGGAGGGGGTATTGTCAAAGTGAGAGGAATGTCTCCTTGTTCTAAAAGTACTGAACTGGAAATGATAAAAACATAGTCGGTAGAAACATCACTCCCCTTTAGAATAGTGGGATCAGTAAAATATTACATCGATGTGACCACTTTGGTAGACTCTACACTCTCCAAGAGAAGAGCGGGATCAAGTGAATATTACATCGACATGACCACTTTGGTAGATTCGACACTCTCTAAGAGAAGAGTGGGATCAGCCAAATATTGCATCAACATGACCACTTCCTCAACCACTGGCTGGATAGGCTGGGAGACACCATGGTATGAAGGTACATAACCCACCAAAATAGGAGTGGGATTGACCAAATATTTCATCGACATGACCACTTCATCAACCAAAGGATGAATGGCCTGTGAGGAAACCTCAGAAGACTCATAATCAAAAGATCTTGCAGTTAGGGACAACAATTTTCGTGCGAATGGAAGGCCAGGGCATAAATGAGTAAAGTGATCTCCCTTGAAAATATTCCAAGGGAACTTAGGCTTACGTCCTATACATTTCGGTTTCTCAATATAATCAATGCCCCCATAATGACTAGTAGTGGTTCATTGCTTGTCCTCAACAAGAATCATAGAGGTTGTTGACATATCACTCATACGAATTGAATTTATGAGATTCATTCCCCCAACATGAATTACAGTGACTGGTTTCTTGTCTTCAACATGACTTGTAGAGGTTGTTGATAACTCTCCAACACAGCTGGAAGAGGTTGGTTTCTGAACTCTAGTATGACTAGCCATGACTAGGCTCGTGCCCCCAGCATGACTTGCAGTGGTTGGTTGCACATCTCCAACATGAATTGCAATGGTTAGTGATCGGTCGATAATATGAATCGCAGAGGCTACAAACCTATTTCTAGTATGACTAATAGTGACTAGACTTTTCCCCCCAGCATGACTGGCAGAGGCTGGGTGTTGGTATTCAAAATTACTTACAGAGGTTTATGACCTATTTCCAAGATGACTTGCATAGTTTGGTGACTTCTTCTTCTTATTCTTCCTTTTTCTATTTCATTCAAAATTTCAATTATTGGTAGCTATAATTTCAACAGAGAATGCAAAAGGAGGAGGAGAAAACTGTGTTCATGAAGGAACATCAACATGATGCACATGAATAAAGGTTCTTAACTAAGAAGCATCAATAAAATTAGATACATTTGGAATGGTACCCAACCAAACTGGTAGTCCAACATTCAACCTAGGAATATACAACATGGTCATCAAAGGGACACCAATGTTTCCAAAGAATGAAAAATATCAAGAATCCCCTTGCAAAGGGGTTTCTTGGTTGGTATCCTCATTAACTTTGGCCATCAAGATCTTATGCACAGTTTATTCCCTTGCGAGATCGTCCAAGTCCATAAAAGTCTCACACACTAGCTCTAGTAAATCAGTGGTATAAAAAATATATTTCTATAAGGAGGCGACTCCACATTTCTAAGCGAAAGACCAAAAATACCTCACGATCAAAGGAATGGGTGGTCTACCACCTTTGGTGAAACACCCAAAGAAATGACTAAATAAATCAGTATGGAAAAATAGGGAGCATAGAGCACACCACTAAGAAGAAAATCCTAAAAATATACAAGCCAAACAAATGAACCTTATGAATGCTTCCAACCTAGGGAGATGAAGTCATGATCGTACAAAGTATTCACAAAGGAAAATGATTGGCCAGGAGAATCAATTACCTAGACCTATGACCGAGGTTCCCTTCGGGTGTCACCTAGAAAATAAAGAGTCTGCCTCAGGTACTATGATACACCCCTCACAGTCACATGTGTTTCAACCTATATAGTGGAAACTAGGCCACCAACCTTCAATCAACAACCAGGGGGTACAGTCGACAACTGGGTGAGTGTATGGAAAGGGTAACTAAGCTTGAAGTTCCTCCTAAGGCATGAAACACAACAGGGATAGAATCACTCTTAGAGTACATTGGTTGGATCACTATTAGAGTACTAGTTTTTCGTTTTATATTTTCTTTCAATAAAAACAAAATTAACCAAAGAGGCTAAAAGAAACTGCAAAATACACAATTTTTATTGAAAATCAAGCTAAAAATAAGCCAAAAATGCTTGGAAACACAAAGAGACAAGAGGATTTTCTATTTTATTTGATTTAATAAACCATATGAGCTTGCAAATTGTCTAAACCCCAAACAATAGAAGCTTTTGGAACTCAGGAAGACTTGGGAACCACAAGTTTCCTGTAGGAAAAAGAAAATATTTTGAAACAAAATATCCAAAAAAAAGGAGACACATGTTGTGCATGGACAACCTACATATGTACGCAGGTTGTGTATAATGCAGGAGATGTATGTATGTGTGTTGTACAAAGAGCAAGGCACATACACCTCTGCAAATTTTAAAAAATAAAAAGTTTAGACAGACAACTTGGGTAAGGGAAGATTGTAGGCACCTAGAAGGTGACCAGAGACCCAAAATGACTCAAAACGCTCAGAAAACTCATAAATACACTAAAAATAAAATCAAACCATGAAATCCCACTAAGATCCTAAAGAGAATCCCCATTGGATTCGCCAATTTTGATTTGGGGAAAATCCACCTATATTGGGTCTAAGGTAAAGGCACAGTGATAAATCCCTTAAGAGAATGATCTACCCTTAATATACTGCAAAACCAACTAAAATAAATGATTAGAGAGAAAGTAAAGAGGGTTAATAAGTGCACCCTTAGTCCTTACAGTTGGTGTTGATCTCTTTTGCTTGTTTCCACCTCCTAGATCATGGGTCTCCTCCCAAAGATGGCCTTCAAAAGGTTAGGAATACAGTGAAAAAACATATGAAATCTCTACTAATCACTTTATAATTTTAGACATATATATAAATTCACAAATTCACAAAAATCATGTAAACATAGGGTTTTGGGACAAGGATGAACCCTTTTATTCAATTTCAAGATAAAAAGGATCACAACCTTTATTGGAAACCGCTCCATGAACCAAGTCTAGGCTCCTCTGTTGTGTCTCCAAGTGTTTTAATCCCACATTACCTCCCCGCAACCAACATATCACCAAGTTAAGGAGGGAGGGTTGCATAAGTGGAAAGAATGGAGGGGAAGGATGAGGCTAAACCACAAAAATGGATGTAGATCTTGGGCTAAGAAAGGGAAGGGATTTTGGTAGAGTTTTCTTATTATTTTGATTATGTTCATAAATGACTCCCCAAGCCCTCTTTTTATATGAGAAAAATATGGTTATTCTATTTGTGGATAGGCTAGAAGGGGTAAAATGGTTAGGAAACCCTCCATAGCCCATAAACTTTGCCGAATTCCGCACAATTTTATATTTTTTTCAACCTTTGGAGGAAAATGTGGGCTAACTAGCATGCAACAAGTGTGTGTACGTGCGATAACTAGCATGAAAAATGTGTGTTTACATGGGCTATTAGTGCAACATAGAGCATACACTATCCAAAAAATGTTTTTTTAAAAGGAAGCCTCAACAATATTTTGGCAAAGTATGTAAATGGAAGGCCCAATGTCTTGTATGCATAGATAAGGAATTTTGGACTATAACAGAGGGAACAACTTAATGGACATTTTGTTTATTCTTCTTAGTCGTCGATTGAGATATTTTTCAAACCTACTAAAGTATTGTTCTTTTACTAAACGAACCCTATTGAAGCATAAAAAATATATGGATAGAATGAACGAAAGTTAACAGATGTTGCATGAAGAGTGGGAATTCAAAGGGGGTATACTACAAACATTTCAACTCGCGGTGGCCTTTGATGGCCCCTCCTTCATTCATTGGCCATCCTCCATTGATTTCTCAAGAACTAAACCCCAAAATGTTTGAAAATATCTTTTTGTCTGGAATGTAATCGGGATGAAAGTATACCATAATGTTACTAATTCTCAATTAGGGTTTTTCACAAGAGGCAAAATGACACCTAGGATGAAGACTTACAAGCAGAGGGGTAGAGATCTGGTATTTTCCCATGGGTTTGACATGACTGTACATAGCTCACCATCATTTCCTTGGTATGTGTGGGTTGAATGCCAACTATGCTACGAAATATGTTATTTTATGTCAATGGCATACTCTTCTCCATGTCAATATTTCATTGAAACCAACACAAGAGACCTAGATAAACCAAGTACAAACAAAGCTTATCAAAAAAGTATGCGAGATTCAATATGGAAGAATTTTAAAACATATTCACACTACTCCAATGAGATAATCAATTATTATCATTGTGATAATTATGATACAATGAATGAGTGGAATACACTCATATATAAGAAAGACCATTCTGTAATTAAGAAAAGCAATCAAGAAGTTAACTTTCATTAGGAATGCTTACATGCATAATAATGATTATATAAATAGAAAGTATAAAATAGGACTAGTCAGTTAACTCCTATTGAACTAATCTGTCGAAAATATAAATTTCTCCAACCCCCCCCCTGAAAATCACTATGGATTAAAAATAAATCCCATAAAATAGGCCATATTAGGTACTCACATACAATGCAACTAATAAAAACTGAATAAAAATGAGGAAGGAGAGAAAACCACATGGGAAAAAAGCTCCCCCTCAAAATACAATGCATCAAAAGAAGAAATGTTAGCTGCTAGGAAACTATATTCTTCACTCCAAGATGATCCTGCAATGTATGAAACTTCTGCTCCCTAAAATTATTCATGAAGAAGTAGAGATATTTATGGATCTGATGAAGTCCTTTGGAAATATGTCTATCATGTTTATCTCTTGATCCTGTGGACCCATCTACACATGAAAATATTCCTTTCTGGTGGAAGTGGAACTAGACCTGAAGTTTGATTCTCTAGGAATGAGTCATACTCCTCTTTGATGGCCACTTTACATAATGGATTTCCCATAGCTTCACTGTAGGTATATGGATCTAAAGATTGAACCATATATAAATGCATGGTCATCGCAGGTTCAAAAGCTAAAAGTACATGAGAGGGATCCTCATGTTAAGATCAAGTTCTCCTTAAATCCAATGGATTCCCTACAATGAAACTTGTTGCATGAAGTTTGAATTATGACCTTTTGGGCATCTGTTGAAGCTTTGACGTTGTCTCCTTATCTGGCTATATTACTTGATCATTTCCATGTACATAATATGAGTGTAGGGAATCATTTTTTATGTCTGGAACTGATGGAAGCACAAGAGTATTTTCATGTTGCACTAAAGGTGCATGCACAATACTCTCATAATGTGTAAGTAGTAAACATGAGTCATCTTCAACAAACTTAGTGAATTTATACAACCTTGATTTTTGATCCACCTTGTTGACGATAAAAATCGCAACAAGGATTTCACCCACAAAGTATTGCTAAGCCTATCATTTAAAATATGCTAATAATATATAATATTAGTAGGTGGGACCCCCTTGTAGATTGGAGGATCAGAGATAGTCTTATCACACATGTTATGTTGTTGTTTCAATTTTGATTACAGGGTTCTACATGATTTATGATGAAATATTGGTTTTGTTTACGACACAATGGCAGATGGATAATGCATTTTATGTGTTGGTTATGTTTCTCTAAGCTCTAAATTCCATGTATGAATGACTTGTATTCACTGTTATTACATTTTCTATTTTTTCCATGATTCATTACCTATTACACCTACACAAGACACATGTTAGTAATAACAAGAGACAAGAGCAATATGGACTAAATCCAAGAAAAGGGAACTATGCTATACTATGTTATACTATGTGCAAATGAAGTTTAAAGAAATTAATATTAGTCCTAACTAGAAATGTTGGTGGCTATACGATTTGTATTAAGTTATATTGGGCGCATTTGATATGTGCAAATGCATGCTTTTGGAAATGGTTAATATGGATTAGGTGGTGCAATTGGAAAGCAATGTGTGCAAGCTTTGATGCATGGAATTAATGGTATGGATTAATGGTATGGTTTGGGTGGCTATCGTGTACTACGAAATTGAATGAAATGGAGGATGGAAGCGTCATGCAGTAAATGCACATCACTCCATACTTCTCCCAATGGTTATAACCCTAACATGGTTATTGTTCATCTTTTTTTTCTATGGTTAATCTCTGAGATTCAGGCAGGGAAGGAACTGCTCGACCAACTTGCATTTTTAAGGCTATTGATTACATGTATGGTTCTTTTCACCCATCCATGAATTTTCTCTGTGTATGAGGTTGGCAACTATGTAAATGTGTGGTGTTTTCTCTGGAATGATTGTGTGTGTTACTCATTTGGAAAAATCGATGGTTGAAGTCGCGATTTCATTGGTTGTTCTTTATGGTGGAAATTGTGATGGATCTTTGTTGTCTTTATGGATTTTTTTTGGAGGGTTTCACTTTGTTTGGCCTTGCTGGAAGTCTCCTCACAGTTATGGTAACCACACCTGGTTGTATTTGAGGCTATGGAGTTGCTTTGTATGTTTTGAACTCCTTTTGGTCACTGTATATACTCTAGAGCCATGGTCGTGGGTTTATTTTGTGTTATTGGCATCAACACAGTTGGTTATTGGGTGGCTATTATGCCAAGAAGCATGCTTTAGGGTTGTTGGTCGTACCTAGGGTCTGCATTCCATTGGCATTGTTATGTGTTGTTTCGGCTCTTGGGAAGAGCGCGAGGGTTATGACTCTGTGTGTTCTTGGTATTGGTTGCTCTCCAATAAGGTATCTCTGCTCCTTTGCATCATGGTCTATCCTACCTGGTGTTTAAATGTCATGCTATTCTACAAGGCTAAGTTTATGAGGCTTGTGTCTCCACCATTCTTGTCTCAAAGGTCTCTCACCTACTCTTGATACGGTTGACCTCCAGTCTCCCGGTGTTTTTGTGATTAAGAGAACCCTTGATTATTTCTTATGATCATTGGTTAGAGATTCTGATTTTGATAAACTAAACCAGTTGGGTATCTTGTTAACTGTCTATTGACGGGTGTGAGTGACACACCATCAACTGGAAGGTCAAATCCAGATTGATGTTGTCTAAATAACCCAAGCTGTTTGGAATGAACTGACCCAACGGGTTTAATGGCTACGTTGGCCAACTAAATTCCTAAAAATAATAAAAGAAATGAAACTAATATAAAATCTATAATTCTAACAAATGATATATTACTTACTAATGTTTATTAAAAATAAATGTGAATATACAAATGATTATAAAGAATCTATATACAGTTTACAAGGTTTACTTGAAATCTTGCGAAAATGAATGTTTATGATAATGTTTCAAAATAAGATAAACTAAGAACATAAATCTTTTTGTTTTTTTTTTAATTTTTAAAGATTTTAAACTAATAAATACTAAGTAAATAAAATTGAAACAATGACATAGAAATAGTCAAAGCTAATTAATGCAATCATCGTCTCATTCATATATACACAAATCTGAATAAAACAAAGAAATGCACTTACTAACCTCTCACTAATCAACAATACTAAGATAAATTCATCTCTCTATATTTGCATGAGATCCTCTTAACTCGTGTCAAGTGTAAACCTATGAGAAAAGAAAACATAAAACTTCCTGAAGAAATTCAAGGAAGTGTTTCATATTCTGGAGCGAGTTTATAATGACAAAAAGACAAATAATTATATATCTTGTGACCTTGAAATGTCCAATAACTGAAAATGAAAGAAATTCCAATTCTCAGGAATGGTGTTACCAGCTATCTAGCATCAGATGTAAACTCAAAATACTTGAATAGATGATCAGTCACAGATATAAACTAAACCAAAAGATAATGAACAACATAAAGAAAAGCATGATATAAAAAATCATATGCAGAATAGTCTAAAGCGAATTCAATACAAATAAAGTTTCATATTCAAAAATTATATAAGAAACAATATTAACATTGCACAATATACAAAAGCACAAAATCCAAAGAGTAAATTGTTTTCTCATATAGTTTCAACAAACTATGTTCATCATATGGTCCAGGAAGAACTTTTGGGATAATAGATTTTTAAAGATTGAAAAAATTAATATATAAATGATAGCAATTAACCATGTATTAATAAAAAAGACTAAAGCTAATTTAAATCAATGCATAATCAATTATTCAAAGAATATGAAGATATTATAATGAAAATAAAACCATTTTACTCATAGGACAAAAGCCATTAAGCAACCTGAAATTCCATATTCTTCTTTGAAAATACTAGTCTATTCTCCCAAAGATTCCAACCATCCGTTACTCCATTTGAAAAGAAGAACAGTTTACAAAATAAATAATATACAAAAGAGAAAGGATAAAAATCCTCCTCTCAACTCCTTGGATCTCATGGCTCTGAACTTTCTCATATATTTATACCATGAATGAACAGTTTGGGCGTTACTAATAATTTCCTCCACCTGAAATTTCCCTCATAAAGAAACACCAATATCTCTCAAATCGTGCATTTGTTTGGGAAAATTCTCACGAGTAAGCTAAATGGGTCCATTTTGGAGATGGGTTTTCAACTGTTTCTTATGATTCCTCATATTTTGGTTGTAAGCAGTCCCACAAAATCGTTTGTTTGTTCTTGATGCATTTACAAATTTTATCTATTGTTGCTCATAAATTTATTTGCAGCAATCCAATATTATTTTTGGATCATTCATCTTGAATGTATTTAGATAATAAAATCAAGCCATGATCAGATCTCTACCAAATAACTGATAATAGAAACCTGTGAAACAAAAAGAAACCTAAATTAATAGCCTAAAAATTGTGAATAAAACAAAATCTAGAACAATAAAATTAAAAATGAATTTAAACTAACTATAAGTTCTAAAGAAACATTGTTTATAATTTCATTTCAAATATGATCTTAAAGTTATAGAAGCTTCAAGTTAATGGAGAAGAGAAAAATATTAATTTTGTTTTTTTACAAAATCAAACAAATGATAGATAATTATTTTATTATTATTATTTTTATTTTGAAATGAGATGCAAAATGAAAAAAGAGTTTAATTAATTAATATCACCAAATGATTTTGTGAAAATGAGAAACCAACCAAGATATTATTTGATGAAGTATTGAACCCATTATTCAAAATAGTCAAACTTGATAATGAGCAAAAGAAAGAACACATAATCATAATTTAAACGAAAGTAAACAGTTGATAAAAATTAACGTTTTTGTTTAAATTGAGATTTCTATGCTCATTTCAAAATTTCGACATATACTCTTGTAATGAATGTCTCATATTATAGTAAATGTCTTAAGTTTGTCTCAAAGCAAGCCAAAGTATGGAACTATTTGAAAAGGTTGATTCTGTAGCTCATTATAATTATCAAGATTCTAATGGGGGCCCTTTAAATTTTGTAAAAATTTAGGGGAGTTGTTGGGGCCCAACATTGTCATAAGTTGGTTGAGTAATTTTGACAGTGGCTTTAA
>JASDQU010103644.1:1550-30134 GCA_032191745.1 Picea mariana
ATATATAACCAAAACTTATCATTGTATTTTATTTGGTTCTTCATGTATATATTTTATTGTGATTTTATTCTATATTTTTCTTAATAATTATACTAAAAGTATTTTTCTTAAAAAAAAAATATTTAGAAATGACATGGACAACTATGTATTATATTTTACATTTTTTATAAATAAATATACCAAATTCAAGTATAATTATTGGAAGATAAATCAGTTCGAGGTCAAATCAAAGGAAATGATAAAGGTTTTTTGAAATTCAATTGAAAATGGTATTAGGGTTCTACATTTATCCAATTATACATACGAAGGAGACAAAGGAAACCATAAAACATTTTTTGAATATCTGTGATTAGGGTTCTATGCTCATAAAATAATACATATGAAGGAAACAATAATACGTGCAAAGTCGAAACCCTAATCTGATTATGCTTTTTATATCTTTAAAATTGAACTTTGCCTTTTGAGTTTTTCCTTCTTGTTGTTATTAAACTTTTGCAAGTGCAGTGGTATGCAATTATAAATCAATTTAAATTGTTCATAATGGTTAAAACATTTCTTACAGTTAACACGAGACACTCCTTATTAAATGTTAATTTAATTTAAATAATAAATTAATTATGTAATACTAGACACTTCTTATTAAATGTTAATTTAATCTAAATAATAAATATATTAAGTAAAAGTAAAAAAAGTAAACACATAATGTAATACAAAAAGTGCACTTTTATATTTGCAAGGGGTTTAACCCTGGATATCTCGTTTATTGATTTTAATGCGACGACGAGAATATACTAGAATCATTAAATTATGACCATGTCATGGGTTTACTTAATTAAAATATAAATCAATCCATCAAATTCTCATACGAGAGAGGCCTATTAACTTAAAATATAAATAAAATGAATGTGATTACGAAATAATAAAATAAAAAACAAAATTTTCATAAATATTTAAAAATAAAATGTGAATAAAAATAATACCAATATATCAAACATATATTTTTAAAAGGAAAATATGTAATTAACAAATAACTTGTATTTTTAAAAAGTAAATATATAATTAACAATTATTATAAATTATATAATGAAAGATAGTATCGAACTTATTTTTAATTTTTTATGTAGTTATTCATACTTGATATTTATCTTCACTGTGAGTCTAATATAGACCAATAAAAAATCAAATCTAATTTTTTAAAAAAGAAATTAATTTAAAAAATATTTTATTCTTATTAATGATAAACATAAATTAAAATGAATATACAATTTTTATTAATTCATGATAAATTAGGAATTAAAAGGAATATACATTAATATGTGTAAGAAATAAATTAAATTTTTTTAATTAATATATATATAGTTTTAAAATCGAGTCATAACTATCATTGACTCAAATGAGGATGGCATAAATATTCTTGGTCTTGGTTAAACTATTGGGGAATCATGGAAGACACCATTTTGCATAATAAAGATACTACTTAAAAAAACGTTAAATCGAAATTTAAGGAGAAAATGTGGTGTGATAAAGAGTTAGAGGGAAAAAAAATTAAGGTATTATATGGATGTAATCAATCCTAATTTAGAAGATCAAAATTATCTAACTGTTTTGAAGTGTAAAGAAAAAAATAAGCATTGCTAAAATAAGAACAAATTCTCACGAGCTCCATAGTGAAACTGGGCATTGGTCAATTCCTAAAACGCCATGGGATGAAAGAGTGTGTCACCTTTCTGACACTAAGAAGGTTGAAGATGAAAATCACTTTCTCTTAGATTGTTTAGCCTATACCCATATTATATCTCATTTTCAAAATATTTGTCACACTACCAACCTTCGTAACATCTTAGCTCAACAAAAGTATGGTGATCTTGAAAATTTTCGCTTACTGTTTTTCGAGCACATAAACAAAATTCTAAAGAATTGCAACTAATCAATTACCCTCTTAAGATCTGATAGACCAAGTCAATTTTAATTAACATTAATCATCATTATATATATATATATATATATATATATATATATAATTTTTTTTAATATATATAAAAATATATGAGAAAAAAAAATCCTTAATAAAACATATTTATTTACAACTAATTAACCATTATATTAATAAAAAACGAATATTCTTATTAATATAAAAATCATAATATATTATAATTTCTGTATTACCATTCTACCAACTCTGGTCTTCAAAATATACATATAAAACACATTAATAAAATAATTTAATAACATCCATAAATTTTCTTATCGATCTGATTTTATGGGTACATAAATTTTCTTATCGATCTTATTTATAGACCAAAAGAAACATGCAGTGAGATTCAAAGCATGGGCAACCTTGATTACCTCATATGGTCTCGATCATGAAGGTAGGGAAACACATAAAATAAAATTATGCCATGATATTTTGCAAGAAATTATGTCTGTTAAGAAGTTGGGGAGTGGAAAACGCTAATCTTGTAGCTAGTTCAATGAATATTTAAGCGGGCCAATCTATTTAAAAAGGAAAAGAAGATTCGGATTATGCAATGCTTACCTGTAATCCGATACTCTCCATGATTGTTGCCACAACCGAAGGCACCGGTGCAGATGGACAGATCTGAATATCAATTGATTTTTTTTTGCCAATTAGGTCAATTGAATAGAAATCGTTGCGTTGGTATAAAAATATTTCGAAAACCAATAGCAGTTTCAGAAACATACTTCGTGTGCAGATTCCTTTTACATATTAAATGTAAGCCCCGCCCCAAAGTTGCCGAACAGTGCACATGGAGAAGACGAGCTTCATCAACCAGCAATAGCTGAGTAAACTGGTTATAACCGAGAAGGGAGAGAACGCCATGCGAATGACAAACAAGTAGATAGGAATGCATGTAGTAGTATATTCTAATAATAAACACAAATTGTCCGCATTTTATGAGGCTATCTATATGCGAATTGCCCGCAAATTTGTTTTAACCGTTTCTTCTATAACGGGAATCGTAATCTATGTCTATCTCCGCCATAAATTTATTGTTTGGAAGCTTCCGCCCCTCTCGCCTTTGACCTGGCCAAACGTCCAAATTTTCGTCCCAAAATCAAATTTTCTTCTCCGTGATGAACCACATTATAAATCAGGAATATGATGGCCTGTTATCAATCGGTGGGAGTTTAGCCTTTAGGTGGTTTCTATTAGAAAGCCAGCTATAGCATGCTTATGCAAGTCCCACCAACTTGTTTTTTCCCATAAGAAATCCTCAACCATAAAATCATATGTCAAATAAGCTTCTTCCCTTCAACCTCAAATATCAAATAAGCTTCATCCCTTCAACCTTCCTTGAGGGCACTGTAACCTTATTTCACAAACTACAATCTGCATTGCAACTACAAGTGACAATGAAGCATGAAATCAAATAATCTTCATCCCTTCGACCTTCCTTGAGGGCACTGTAACTTTATTTCACAAACTACAACCTGCATTGCAACTATAAGTGACAATGAAGCATAATTCCCATTATTGTTATAGCAGATGGTTTCTATGAAAATGGATTTTTTCCATACAAGTTACATTGTTACCTTGCAATTGTGTATGATCAAGAAGCAATGACACAAGGCTTGTAAAGTTGTCTTTCTACAAATTTTATTAGTACTTGTTCATTGTTGGGTGTCAATTTTGATATTCTCACCAACCCTTTTTACCTTCACTTTTGTCTATTTTCACATCTTTGATGGAATAATGTCTATAGAACAAGGTATAAGTTGTTTTTTTAAATAAAATTCCTAGTTTATCTTGTAAATGGTGATTAAAAGCTATTTTGCAATTCACTGCATATAAATCATCAGTGATTATAGGAATTAATTGTATTTTTGGATTATTAAAGGAATTGGTGGTTGAGATACTTCCCTTGAGTCACAAGGAGAATTTCCACTTGGAGATATATTTATAGTATACAGAGCTTAGTAGTCAAGCACCTCATCAGGTCTACAGAATTACACAAATTCGTAGGAATTACTGGAAAATATGCAAACTGTTTAGAAAACATGAGATTCAACACCAGAAATAAGGAAGGCATTTGACCTTCTAAGAATTGTATAAAGTAAAAGTGAGGGGATATGTAGGGGTTAGTAGGGAATGTCGATATTTTCACATAATACATATTGTAATTTTTGAAACCGTGCATGAATATTAATTATTGAAGATTTGGTAATTCCTGTGTTAAGTTCTTTTGTGTTATGAGTTTCTCTAAACAACACACCCCAGGAAGGGCCCCCTGGTATGTGTTGTGTTTATTGTAGTAGTGTTGAAGTTACTTTATTTTTAGTGATTGCAAATTCTACAGTGTATCCTTATTTGATGTAGAAGCATCGTAAGAAAGCGCAAAAGCAGAAGGACAGATGGATATGCACCAACACGCGTTTTGAAGATGTTTTGAATTTGAAAAGATGAAACATTAATGTAATATATGGAAAAGATATATTTTCTTTTATGGTTTGGAGATTGTAACACAGATCTATAGTGTTTGCTCTCATATGTCGGTTGTAGGCATTTAATGTAATGAATGTAATGTAGATATAGGCTTTAATTCGATTAGATATCTTAGAGTTGTAGGAGGGAAAACTCTAGAAAGATCCCTCGTATGTATTTTATTGTATCACTATTCTCAATTGTAAGAGTGGAGTTGTAGAGCAAGAGAATAGGAGAGCAGAGAAGAACAGAGATTGTAAAATTTGTATGAGTGGATAGTTGTTGCTATAGAACCCATGTACAGAAGAATTGAGTTAATATAAGAATGCTTTGACTCAATTTCATGGTGTACTTATGGTTACTATTTGCATCCATTGAATGGTATGTTTACAATTTTCTTATATCCTCTATTATGCATTTGTTTCAATGCTTTGTGTGTATGATTTCATGTTGAATGTATGAAGTCTGTCAGGGGGTGAGTATGAGTTTCAATTGTTTCTCTTCCTAAGAATTCCTGCAAAGAGTGCAGCGAAGGTCCACAAGGAGTGTGTTGACGAGTTATGAGTTTTACCTCAGAAACGATCAGGAGGGATACCGTTGTTCCCATGCCACTAGAAGTGAAGTTATAGCACAGAGTTGTGCAAGGTGTGCGCAAGCAGGTTGAAGTCTTAGACTTTTCTAACCCAGTGAGGGGTTGAAGAGCTACAGTCACAAGGAGTACGTAGAGTTGGAATATTTTAGATAAATTGTGATTATCGTGAAGGTCGCAAGGACTGCGAGTAGAATTCCTTGGAATCCTTGAGTTTGAAGACAGAATCAAGCTCGGGAGGGATAAAGTCATGGAAATCTCAAGGGAAGGACGAGGGTCGAAGATACCTCGCAGAAATCAAGCTCAGGAGGAATGAAACCAAGTGATTTGGCCAAGAATCCTTGATTTTGTAGCCAGAATCAAGCTCGGGAGGGATAAAGTATTGAAAAGTTCAAGGGAAGGACGAGGGTCAAAGACACCATGCAGAAATCAAGCTCAGGAAGAAAGATGCCAAGTCATTTGGCCAAGAATCTTTGAGAACTTGAATGGACGGTTGAGTTTCTCGGAGGGAGGAACATTGAATTTTCGTGGATCATTGGATCTAGTGGAACAACGGAGAGGTTAAGGACGAGTGTATTTCAACACTCGCAAGCTCAGGAGAGAAAGAAACGATTACATCTATATCAGCGAGAGTTGTTTATTTGGTGCTTTGAATTTTGGTATTTCGGGGATTTGGGAGTGTGGAGAAAGTTGTGACTCAGAGTCGAGAGTCGCAAAATCCCGAGTCACGAAATTCCAATGTTGCGGAGGAAGGATTTGGACTGTTAGATCGTGGAAAGTTTAGGACCATTGATCTATGGAAAAGATGTCATGAGTTTGGACTTTGGGATATGGGAGAAGAGTCACATCATGAACTCATGATTCACGAAATCCCAACGTGCTCAGAGGTGGAGCCCCAAGACTTGACTAGAGGTCATATGGTCAAAGCATAAGGGAGGAGATGAGGACCTGTTAGCCCATTTCATGGTTTCAGGAATCGAAGGAGTTAGAGGGACTCATGAAAGAAATTGCGAAGTCACAAAATCCGAAACACCTTTTCAGGTTAAGTTGGTGATCACATCAGGTGGTAACGTGGAGTGAAGGTTTATGCCTAGTGCTTGTTCATACAGGCGTAACTTCTAAAAAGAACATGTGGTTTTTATTTGCATTGAAGGTTCCGGTCGGAACTAAAGAGTTGTTTCGGCTCAGGGAAATAGAAAGATCCAAAGATGGGGAGGTCATGCAGAACTTGATGAGGTAGGGGTGTTGCGTCAGGTGGTATTAGAGCTTAGCTAACAACTTTTGTTTTCTGTAGAGGGAAGACATATGACAGTTGTAATTTGAATTTGCACGGAAAGATTGAAACAATGTCGCCAAGAAGACGTCAATATAGACTCGTGCCCGATCCAGTCGTGGAAAGGTAAATGAGAAAACTTTGTGCTTGATTGGATGCTATGGAGACAACACAGAGATGGATAGCTGATACTGGAGATATTAGTGAGGCTGAAAGCGATGCTATAGAAAGATTTGTCTCATCGTTACTATCTTTCACATAGGGTCTTTTTCCATTTCCCTATGAAGACTTATCAACCCCTTTTTGATAAATCCAGAGCCAAAAATATATATTTTTCCACATATACACTCCTTAACTGCTTTGCAAGATGTGTATATGCTTTCTTCTCCACCAAATCTCGCGTATATCAAAATTTGTGACAAAAAATACAAAATGAGGTCGGGTTTCCATGTCACGACAGAAAATATCTGATCTTTGGCCTTCCATATACTGGAAATGTTCTAACTCATCCCTTCAGATGCATTCTAGAGGCTATAAGAGCACAATTTCGAGCTATGGAAAAAGAGGAGAAAGCATTCAACTTTGAGAGTAAAGTTACTCTGGAGAAATTACTTCATATTGAGTCTGCATCCCTTTGTCCCTCAAGTCTAAACACAGTGTTCAACCCCCAAGCTCTTTCCTTATTGTCGAGAGGACCTAATTACCTCTTTGTTATGAGCTTGTCTTTGGTGGAGGATTTAAGTGATGGAGACCTAGTTGGAAGGAACTTTATTTCTTGGTTTCGAACCATGCCGACACAGAAGTTTGTAATGTTGATACTTCTCTTGATCAATTATTAATAGAAATAATCATTTCTCATCCTATCAATATCTTGCAAATATATGATTATTATCCATGGGCATGTTTGTAATGTTTATTAATGGATTGTGCTATATGATGTGCTAACTCATTTTATATATTGTCACTATATACTTGCATCGCTTGTTTGTTGAGAACTTCTTGTAGGTGTAAAGCTTTGGGTCAAAGTGCTCAACGGTGAAATGGCATCAAATGATTGGATCGAGATAGGCTTCTTCCTCGTATTTCACATCATTTTATATAGCACATGTTGGAATTGAGTTGATTTATAAAGTCATACCTGTCTGTTGTGGTTTACCCTTGGCCATAAAGAGTTTTTCCCTTGTAACAAGCGAAAAAGAAGCTGGAGCCAAAGAAGAAGTTGTAGTCGAAGATGTTGTAGAGGAACCTCTATTCAAAGTTGTTGCAAGAATAGAGGCCAAAGAAAAAATGGACATCCCGATGTATGAAGGAAACTTAGACGTTGAGGAGATGCTATATTGGTTTAGATCTCTGGATAAATACTTCGACTATGAGGATATCGAAGAAGATAAGAAAGTAAAACATGTTGTCACTAGACTGAAAGGGAATGCAACACTGTGGTGAGATGAACCGCAGGTTGGCAGGAATTGCAAAGGAAAACAAATAATTAAAAGCTGGGATAGGATGGTAGAAAATATGAAATCCAAGTTTATACCCAGATATTACCAAATTAATCTATTTCAAAAAATGCATAATTTGAGACAGAAAGGGATGACAGTGAAGGAATACACTGAGGCGTTTTATAGACTCAACATCAGGGCAAATCATCATGAGAGCGTTGATGAAAAATTCGCCAGATACATGAATGGCTTGAGATATGAAATTCAATATGAGATGAGCATGGTGACAATTAGAAATGTAGAACATGCTTATCAAATTACTTCAAAGGTAGAAGTAAAATTGGTCCGAAAGCAAGGTCAAAGGGGCAGAGGTAGAAGTTAGAGAAGAGGCAAAGCAATTTCCTAGGACAGAGTACAGAAGCCCAAGGATGAAGAAAAGAAACCTCATACTCACCTAGAAAGTGGAGGAAGCTCACAAGGGGGACAATATGCCGACAAGAACACTTTTCCTCGAGCCAGAGGAAGAGGAAGAGGCAGAGGAGGTGAAATACAGTGTTTTGTCTGTGGAAATATTGGTCACAAATATTTTTTATGTCCCGATGGAAAAAGAGATGGAGGAGGAGGTGAAGCTCACATTATAGAAGTGCAAAGGCAAAATGTTGAGGCAGAAGATGCAGAAGGCGGAAGATCCTTAATGATGAGAAAAATTCTCTTGAAGCCAGAGAAGGAGATAGAGAATCCAATCCAAAGGAATATTTTGTTTAAAACTGCTTGCAAGACCAAGGATAGGGTATGCAAGGTGATAGTTGATAGTGGAAGCACATATAATCTAGTATCCACAGAAATGGTGGAGAAGATGGAATTGGAGACAGTTGCAAATCCGAGCCCATACAAGGTTTTGTGGTTGCAAAAAGGACATGAGGTAACAATCACTAAACAATGTTTAGTTGAATTTAATATAGGAGGATATAAAGATGAGATTTTATGTGATGTTATTCCCATGGATGTCTATCATCTTTTGTTGGGAAGACCGTGGAAATATGACAGGAATGTTATTCATGATGGAAGAAAGAACACATACACCTTGGAGAAGAATGGTAGGACGTATATGTTGTTGCCAATTGAAGACAAGAATGTGCAAGAAGAAACAAGCAATACTATACTTCTCATGAGTGGGAAGGAACTTCTGGATGAAGTAAAAAAGGGCGAAGAAATGATGTTTGTTGTGGTGAGAAAACCTAGATTCATATTGACCAGTACTTCGATAGATGATCTACCAGAGGAAATTCAGGAAATGCTGGAGAATTTCATTGATATCATGGTGGAATATTTACCTTGTTCATTTCTGCCCATCAGAAGTATAAGCCATCACATTGACCTTATACCAGGAGCAAGTTTACCAAAAAAATAAGTGTACATATTGACACTGCAGGAGAATGAAGAAGTCAAGAAGAAAGTCCAAGATTTGATGGACAAAGGGTTGATTAGGGAAAGCTTGAGTCGATGCGTTGTACCAATAGTGTTAAGTTAAAAGAAGGATGGTGGATGGAGGATGTGTACAAACTCAAGGGCTATAAACAAAATCACCATCAGGTATAGATTTCCTTTAGCTGGGATGGATGACTTGATGGATTGCTTGACTGGAGCAAAGTTTTTTTCAAAAAAATGATTTGAAAGGTGGATATCATCAGATTAGAATGAGGGAAGGTGATGGATGGAAGAGAGAATTCAAGATGAATGAAGGACTATATGAATGGCTTGTCATCCCATTTGGTTTGACGAATGCGCCAAGTACTTTCATGAGATTAATGAATGAAGTCTTGAAATATTTCATTGGGAAGTTTGTAATTGTGTATCTTGATGATATATTGATCTTCAGTAAGACTGAGGAAGAACATTTGAGACACCTAACTCTAGTGATGAGGAGGTTGTAGTGAGAGAGGTTGCTGATAAATCTGAAAAAGTTGTCTTTCATGAAGGAGGAAATAATTTATTTGGGGTTTGTGATCTCTTAGAATGACTTGAATATGTATGTGGAGAAGGTAAAAGCAATCAAATAATGGCCATTGTCGAGGAATATCTTTGAAGTCAGAAGATTCCATGGACTAGCCAGTTTTTACAGGAAATTCATCAAAAAATTTAGTGGAATTTGTGCATCAATGATGGACACAATCAAGAAAAGACATAAATATTTTCATTGGACAAAGGAAGCAAAGAAAATTTTCAAGTTGTTAAAGGAGAAGATAATTGGACAGCCAGTTCTGGTTCTGCCAAATTTCAGTAAGACATTTCAAGTGAGATGTGGCACAAGTGGATTTGTGATTGAATCAGTCTTAAGTCATGACAATAGACCAGTTGCATACTTTAGTGAGAAGATTAATGATGCCAAGAGGAATTATTCCATGTACGATAAAGAGTTTTATGCAGTCATACAAGAGCTGACTAAATGGACGCACTACTTGGTTCCGAAAGAGTTTGTTTTGTATAGCGACAACCATGCCTTACAATTTATAACAAGATAGGAGAAACTGAACCAGAAACATGCAAAATGGGTTGAATTTATGCAGAACTTTACATTTGTTATAAATCACATTTCTGGAACTACTAATAAGGTTGTCGATGCATTGAGTAGGAAATGTTTGATTCTGCAGGAGTTTCGTGAGAATACCTTAGGTTTTGATAGCCTTAAGGACATGTACAGAGATGATTCAGATTTTAAGGATACTTATGAAGCATGTGAGAATCTTATTATGAGAGACATAAGCTAATGGATTGAATACTTGATCCAGGATAGATTATTATTCAAAGGAAATTAGTTGTGTATCTCGAAGAGTTCTATGAGAGAAAACATTTTGAAGGAAAAACATGGTGGGGGATTGGTTGGACACTTTGGCCATGATAAAACATTTGTGAAACTGAAAAGTTTGTATTATTGGCCAGGGATGAGGACATATGTCAAGAAATTTGTCAACCGATGTAGAATTCGCCAGCATGCGAAGGGGAAAAGACAAAATACAAGATTGTATCAACCATTTACAGTACTAGAGAGGCCATGGGATGCAGTAAGAATGTATTTTGTGTTAGGACTGTCGAGGACATAGAGAGGTTGTGATCCCATATTCGTGGTAGTCGACAGATTCTAAAAAATGGCACATTTTATTCCATTTCTGAAAACCAGTGATGCAACACACATTGCAAATCTATTTTTCAAAGAAGTTGTTCGACTTCATGGCTTACCCAAGAGTATTGTTTCAGATCACGATACCAAATTTCTTGGTCATTTCTAGATGACACTATGGAAAAAGTTGGGGACGATTTTATCTTTTAGCTCAGCATATCACCCTCGGACGAATGGATAGACTGAGGTAGTAAATCAAAGTTTAAGAGACTTGTTGAGGAGTTTAGTAGATGAACATCATAGTCAGTGGGATCATATTCATTCGCAAACGGAATTTTCATATAATGACTCACCTAACCGGAGCATGGGACAAAGCCCATTCTTGATAATGTATGGAATGCAACCAAGGGGAGTATCTGAGTTGAGAGACTTAGAGAAGAATGAGTTCATAAGTGTTGGAGTGGAAGACTTTGCAGCAAAGATGCAAGAGCTCCACAGTAAGATTAAAGAGTGGTTGCAGAGTTCCAACCAGGAGTATAAACGCAGAGCAAATCAACATAGGAGAGAGCTTCAGTTCGAAGTGGGAGATTTAGTCTTAGTGCATCTAAGAAAGGAAATATTCTCAAGGGGAATGTATAATAAGATGAAGATGAAAAAGATAGGGCCATGTAAGATTCTGAGAAAATTTGAGGCAAATGCTTATGAGATAAAATTGTCAGATGATGTGGGAATATCACCCATATTCAGCATAACAGATTTGTATCCTTAGAGAGAACATGAAGCAGATGGGGAAGAGATTCAAAAGGAATTTCAGTGGGTCAAACAACTGCCTATAGCTGAAAATCCATAGATGGAAAAGATCCTTGATTAGAGAGTTAGCAAGACGACCTGCAGGAAGGCGTATTTTGAATACTTGGTAAAGTGGAAGCGACACCTGATTGAAGATTCCAGTTGGGAAATCAAAGAAGAGATCCAAAAACATGGACAGACGGTGCAAGATCTCATGGACAGGAGCCCATGAACTTTTCATCCAGAGGAGTATGATGGAGGAGCATTGTAAGCAAGTGAAAAAGTGGAAGGACAGATGGATATGCACCAATGCGTGTTTTGAGGACGTTTTGAATTTGAAAAGATGAAACATTAATGTAATATCTGGAAAAGATATATTTTCTTTTATGGTTTGGATATTGTAATGTAGATCTAGAGCGTCTTCTCTCATCTGTTGGTTGTAGGCATTTAATGTAATGAATGTAAAGTAAATATAGGCTTTAATTCTATTAGATAGCTTAGAGTTGTAGGAGGGAAAACTCTAGAAATCTCCCTCGTATGTATTGTATTGTATCACTATTCTCAATTATAAGAGCAAAGTTGTAGAGCAAGAGAATAGGAAAGTAGATAAGAACAAAGATTGTAAAATTTGTATAAGAAGATAGTTGTTTCTATAGAACCCATGTATAGAAGCATTGAGTTAATATAAGAATGATTTGATTCAATTTCATGGTGTACTGATAGTTATTGTTTGCATCCATTGAATGGTATGTTTACAATTTGCTTATATACTTTGTTATGCATTTGTTTCAATGCTTTGTGTGTATGATTTCATGTTGAATGTATGAAGTCTGTGAGGGGGTGAGTATGAGTTTCAATTGTTTCTCTTGAGAATTCCTGCAAAGAGTGTAGTGAAGGTCCGGAAGGAGTGAGTTGACAAGTTATGAGTTTTACCTCAGAAAATCTCAGGAGGGATATCATTGTTCTCATACTAGTAGAAGTGCAGTTATAGAATAGAGTCGTGCAAAGTGTGTGCAGGCAGGTTGAAGTCTTAGAATTTTCGAACCCAGTGAGGGGTTGAAGAGATACAATCGCAAGGAGTAAGCAGAGTTGGAAGATTTCAGATAATCAATGATTATCAGGAAGGTCGTAAGGAGTGCGAGTAGAATTCCTTGGAATCCTTGAATTTGCAGCCAGAATCAAGCTCATGAGGGATAAAATCTTGGAAAGTTCAAGGGAAGGATGAGGGTTGAAGACACCTCATAGAAATTAAGATCAGGAGGAAAGACACGAAGTGATTTGGCCAAGAATATTTGAGAACTTGAACGAACGGTTGAGTTTCTTAAAGGGAGGAATACCGATTTTCTGTGGATTGTTAGATCCAATGGATCAACAAAGAGGTTAAGACTGAACGTCTTTCAACACTCGCAAAGATCAGGAAAGAAAGAAACCGTTAGATCTGGATCAAAGAGATTCTTTGATGTGGTGCTTTGAATTTCGGTAGTTCAGGGATTTGGGAGTGTGGAGAAAGTTGTGACTCAGAGTTGAGAGTCGCGAAATATTGAGTCACAAAATTCTGATATCATAGAGGAAGGATCTATACCCTCATATCATGGAAAGTTCAGGACCGTTGATATGTGGAAAAGAAGTCACAAGTTCAAACTTCAGGAGATGGGTGAAGAGTCACCTCATGAACTCACGAGTCGCAAAATCCTGACGTGATCGGAGGTGGAACCCCAAGACTTGATTGGATGTCATATGGTCGAAGCATAAGGGAGGAGCTGAGGACCCATTATCCCATTTCAGGGTTTTGGGAATCAAAGGAGTCAGAGGGACTCATAACAGAAATTGCGAAGTCACAAAATCTGAAACACCTTTTCGGGTTAAGTCGGTGATCACCTCGGGTGGTCACGTGAAGTGGATGTTCATGCCTAGTTCTTGTTTGCACATGCATAACTTATAAAAAAGACCTATGGTTTTTATTTGTATTGAATGTTCCGATAGGAACTAAAGAGCTATTTCATCTCAGGGAAATAGAAATATCCAAAGACCAGGAGGTCTCGCAGAACCTGCTGAGGTAGGGGTGTTGCGTCATTATTTCTTTTCACTGCAATTTCCTGTAAATGCGTGTTCACTGTGTTTTCCTATAATTTCACAATGTTGAATTCCTGTAAGTGCATGTTTGAATTCATGTAGATTCATAACTCTATTTTCAAACATAGTCAAGTGTGAATTTCACTTTTGTCATATTTTACAAACCTTAACTTCTTTCAGTATAGTGAACAGGTTATTTTAGATTTAGACATTTAAAGTACTCACTTGAGCAAGCTTTTGTATTCAATGCCATATAAACTAAATTCATGAAATCTTTTCAAAGATAGTTAAACCTATAATTTTCTATGATGAACATTCTCTCAATTTCTTAAGTTTCATTCAGTTACCTTTTAAAGCTCATAATAACAAATAACTTCTATGATCATAAAGTTTAGTTAACTAAAAAAGGTGAGTTCTGCAAGAGGCACATTCATGAGGGTGATGATAAATTTGTAGTTTGAGTCTTTTCCATCTAAGAGTTAAATATGAACCAGTTGATCGAATAAATTTAATTTCTTTGAATTCAATAGGAGTTTTTATGAAGATTCGAAGTCATTTATGCACATATTGTTCCCATGTATCACAAGTTTACCTACATGGATTGATAATTAAATGATGAATAATCTAGACCACTAAGTTAACCCAACACTCAGATAGCATATTTGATCTTTTTTTCTTTCCACTTAATGTGATTAAATGTATTACACAATATTTAAGAATATGGTTTAGAACATGCATTTCTTTCTTGGAGGTCACAGGTTCAAATCTAAAGGGGGTGGGGTATGTACATCTCCATAGACTTTAGAAAGGGGGTAGGGTATGTAAACCTCGATAGGATTTAGCCAAGGGGATAGGGAATGTACATCATGGGCTTCGTATAAATATTGGGCATTGGTTTGATTCCAATAATGAGTTAGCTAGTCAAATTTATTTTGTTTATTATATATGAGCCATATATGGAATTTCAAGATATTATATAGGTTTTATAAAGGGGATTATTAGCATAAGAGTGGGATATGGTGTTCATTTCATAGTTTTTTATTTTAGGGATGGTTTTTGAAATAAATTCCATGGTGTAATATTAAAATTTAGGATTATAGACCAAGGATGTGAGACACCACATAGACCTTTCATTGGGATTTTTTTCCTACAAGTAGGATATGGTTTCCATTATGAGGTTCAGAATACTAGGGATGCATTTTAGTGTTCAAAACATGGTTTAGTGACAAAATCTAGGGTGATGGTCTATAACATTTGTCTCTAGGTATTATGGGCGATGTCTAGGGCCTCGGGACACCACAAAAGTTCTACGGAGGGAATGTTTTGTATGTAAGTATGATACGGTGCTCATTTCAAGGTTTGTAACATAAGTTATGGTTTTCATTGACCATGGCATGGTTCAAGGTAAAGACACAAAGTCTTATGGGCACTTGCACTAAAATGATGGTCAAAAAAGTGTCAATGGGGTGCCTAGGAGTGTGCTCAGACAATAACATGCTCACACTTTGAGAAATTTGCACATGTCCTTGAGTTGCTAGCTTCAAAATTTCTCAAAACACCACCGAGACTGCCAAGTTAAAACTAGGTAGACCTTCTTAGGAATGTCTGTGTGTTCCTTAGAATGAATGTGTGTTATAAGAACATGTTTGTGTTCATGTTGGGACATATTTTTTAAAAGCCCGCGGTTGGTCCATTTCACCAATAAACCACGCCACGCATTTTGAGATTTATTGAGTAAATTTGTCAGTGGAAATTAAGGATGGATTGAAAAGTCACTACCAGACTCTACTAACATGGCCATCAATTAGTTCTAGGTAAGTATTTTGAGTGAATTTGATAGTTTTTTTGTTTCATAATTTGTTTAAATGATAAAAAATAAAGAAAATATTATTTTTCCCTTATTAAATTGTAGCACACTTAATTAATACGAATCCTGGAAAAATCTTGTTACCCTCCTATTCCTAGGAATAACTAGAGGATATCATGTCTCTCATCCCGCAATGGACAACATGATCTCGACCTTTATGATGATCAACATGTCCATATATGGTAGCACATCATCCTCCCTTATTTTCCTCCCAGCACAGATCAACCAAGATGATCTTTGATTAAAGTTGGATAATGGATCACTGGTTTGGGAAATTGTGTCAGTTTCCTTGTTTCACCTTGGTGGTCATCTTCTATGCCCTAGTCTCGTGTTGTCACTACCTAGGGAAAAATGATACTAGTGGGGGGGCCTCCAAAGGGTAACGTTTTGTTCCTACCATCCTTAACACTTTCCATCCTGGATCCTATCATACTATACTAAACTTCAACTATGGTCCATTCTCTCATGAGAAGAGGTGTTGAAGGCCCATAGGTTTTTTTTCAGTTGTTGATAAAATAATAAGAAACTAATGTTAAAGAAAGAAAGTAATATAGCAAGGAGGACCACCAAACATTGGTACAAACTTAAGATATACCCTTTCAGTGCTCACCCCGTTCTAAAAAAAGAAATCCTAATGGCTTGAAACCTTACAAAGGGGAGTCACAAATATATAATAAAGAAGAACTTAGAAAAAGGAAATAAGGGGAATCGGAAAAAATAACACGTCAATATGGGGTAAATCAAGTGCAAGTGCACCCTCCACAAAGGTTCTCACAGAGATAGATATAATACCATAATCCATGAAGTAATCCATTTAACCATATCACTTTCACACTTACTCTTGGTGGGTTTTTACTTTCCCTTGTCACTCTTGGAACCTATCCCTCTACCTAGGTTATTTTATTTCATGTCTAGGTAGCACACCTACTAGGGTTGGATGAATACCCTCCCATACTTAAACCATGGATGATTTTAGGGGATAAATTTCGCTCATGGGATAATTTTCCATGGTTTTCCAAAAAAACGATTTTCTATTCTAATAATGATTCACCCAAATTCTATAAATAAAATTATTTTACCTTAAAATCGCCAAAATTTTATACAAACTATATAAAATCCTTAGAAATTTGAATACTTTTACAAAAATATCGCCAATCATTTATAGTTGGCATATGAAGGATTGGTAAGATTCGCCAAGGTTTCTACATTTTAAAATAAATTTCCATCCTTAAAATTATCCCTGACTTAAACTTAGTAATTCACATGGGGTCCTAGGCTGGTGTGATGTTGGAAGGGGATACTAAGGGGAATTATCTTACATGGCTTGTATCTTAAGTTCCATCTTAATTTGTATCTTTTAAGTACTAATGTTTCTTATGAAGTTTGGCTAACCATGTTTTATACTTTGGATACCCTTGACATGGGTATTGAGAACATCCTTGTCTTGTACCTAGGATGTTGTACCTTTATTGCAGTACTTTGGAATGTGTGAGGGAGACCAATGGTTCATGCAATGACTCGTTTCCCTTAGAAAATGGCTCTCACATTATTAGAACCTTGGATGATGGATAGATGGGCTTGGTTTGGGAAATTCTAGTCATTATGCCACACATATGGGCTAAAATCCCACATGATAGGTAGAGCATCCCAGGGATTTTGTGCACAAAGGATAGAGGACGTTCCAGTAGTAGGCCTTTTTGTAATTTTTAAACCTATGAAGTAAATAAATGCATACATATTCTTAATCAACACATAAAATACTCAATGGCTCATACACATAATACACATAGATTAACATCAGAAACCCTTAACTGACAGAAAACCAACATTCCTTGGTGCCACACCTCTCAACTCTTCATGGTATTAATTTTACCATTCAAAAGACGTTATGTACAATATTTTAGGTATTCCATAGCTACCCAAACCTTAATCTCTTAATCCTATATTAATTTAGAGAACCTCTAAAAATAGCGAAAAATGCTAAAATAGCAAAAAACACCCAAAAAACATTTCAGGGTGCTGTCTCGAATGCTTTCTATAACNAATAAGAACCCAACTCACACTCCCACAAAGAGTGACAAGTGATGGGATCATCAGGTGTAGTCGTCAAATTTGAAGTACCACCACCCCACTCCCCCCCGCACACATGTAAATAATATAACACCTACACAATAATCTCCCACTTGTTGTTTTCTTTGCATAGAGGGGATGACATGACTACATAGTCAGAAATCCAGAAAAGTAATGCCCATTTTTTCTCTACACCAAGAGAACTTATCAGTGCTCACATATGTTTTCAATGAATATGCAACATTCTTCAAATTGTCAACCTTCTCCAACAACACCTTCTTGTCTTCAACCATGTCTCTCACAAAGTGATACTAGACATCAATATTTTTTTTCTTTTAATGATAAGATGGGTTCTTTGCAAGAAACATTGCACTATGACTATCACAATCTAATCTTATTTATTGTTGTACCATCCCAATACATGAACACAATATATTAACCATGTTGCTTCCTGGCTTCATTGAGTGACTACTATGTATTCAACTTTCGTAGTTGAGAGTGACACTACAAATTGTATTTTTCTCATCCAACTGAAATCTCCTTCAAATGTGTTAAACAAATACCCACTTGTAGATATTTTATGATCCATATATCCATCCCAGTATGCACCAACAAACCCATGTATTCTAAACACTCAGTCCAATCCTGGTCTTTCTTGGTATCACAATCCATAACTAGGAGTGCCACACAAATAATCGAAAACCCTTTTTATTGTTATGCAATGCTCATTCCCTGGTTTTGACATATACTTTCTCAAAATTACCACTACATGTGCAATGTACGGTCTAGCACAAACCATTGCATACATCAAACTACCAACTATAGTAGCATATGGGATGTTGGGTGTCAATTTTGACCTTCTTATCAACTCTTTTACCTTCACTTTTACTCATTCACCCTTCAATTTTATCCATTTTCACCTCCCTTGATGGCATAATGTGCATAAAATAAGGTATAAGTTGTTATTTGGGATAAAACTCTTATTTTATCATATAAATAGTGGTTAAAAACTATTTATGCAATTTACTGCCTAAAATAAGTAATTACAAGAATTAATGGTATTTTTGAGTGATTACAGGAATTGGTGGTTCGGGTACTTTCCCTCGGTCTTCAGGAGAAATTCGAATTGGATTTGTTCTCTAGAAGCCTCGATAACGATAATTACATATTCTTCCATCATTTAAGCATATGGAGCCCTTTGGTCAACACTTGGTCAACATCAGGAACTCACAGGAATTATAGGAAATCCATAGGCATTACAATATGGAAACTAATCAACAAATATAGCATTCAATGTTAGAAATAAGGGAACAATTAGTCAACAATTCAAGGATTCAGCTAAAAAGTATTGAAGAAGATTAGTCTCCTTGGCTATAATGAAGATCTGATCCATAATTTCTGTAATTAGTTACATGTAGTGAGATACCTGATTTTGAACAAAATTGTATAAAGGAAGAAACAAGGGATATGAAGAGATTAATAGAGAGTGTTGCTATTATTTCCAGAGACAAATTGTAATTTTTGAGAACTATTTTTGAATATTAATAAATGAAGATTTGAGAATTTCTATGTAAGAATCTCTATGTCTTGATTTTCTTTAACAACACACCCAAGGAAGGCCCCCCTGGTATGTGTTGTGTTTCTTCTAGTATTTATTGTCTTTCAGTGATAGATAATTCGAAATTTATTCCTATTTCTTTTCATAAAGAACGTGTTTATTTTGTTTTTTTGTAATTGCATAGTGATTGTTAAATTTTTGTGAGTATGTTTGAATTCCTGTAGATTCATACCTTTGTTTTTAATCATCACATGTGAATTTCCTTTTCTATAGTATTGTTATAGACCTAATCTCTTTGGTTTTTTTGTATGAGCATTTCTAGATTTATACATTCAAAGTTTTCAACCTCAATTGAATAAACCTTTATTTTCAGTTCCATACAAACAACTCCATGAAACATTCCCCAAAGTAGTTAAATCTATAAGTTTGCAGTTGTTTAAGTTTGATTCAGTTTTTAGTTGTTTGAGTTTGACTAAGTGATTTTCAACTCATAAATCATGAGAATTTCTTTAATCGTCAGTTTAGTTAACTAAATGAAGTAAGTTATGCAAGAATCACACTTATAAGATTAGTGATTGACCTGTAGTCTAAGCCTCTACCCTCTGGTAGTTAAATATGAACTAGTTGATTGAAGAATTTTCACCATCTGTTTGTGATTATGTCAAAGTTCAATAGGAAAAGGTTCAAAGTCAACTCTACACATATTGTGCCTATGTCTCAAAAGCTTAATTTTCTGGATTGATAATTGAACGATGAGAAACCTAGACCACTAGGAAGTGAAACATTTTGGCAGCATTGTCAGGGAGGCACTAAAAGAATTGGTTTTCAAGGTTAAATTTTTTTGTTGTTTTAAGTTTTCGTTTATTATTTTGTTTTTGATTGATTCACACATTTAAGACTAGGAGGCGTGCATGTGATAAGAGGAGAGGTACAAAATTACACATTCACTTTAGTGAGTGTGTGCAAGTCCTATTCATGCATGGTTTTCATGAACATGCCAATTAGACCTAGGGATAGAAAGGGTAGGTTTATTAAAAAAAAGAAAAACATGTTTCATCTAAATCAAAAAAACAAAACATTTCCTAAAAGGACAAACCCCCACAAAACCACTAATTCAAACACAATAGTTTTCCACCAAACCATTCATAAGATCATCCACTACTAAGTTGGTTACAAGTGCTCAGAAGGATAAAGGAAAACATGTTGTTGAAGCAACAACTAAGTAAACAAAAACAGAGGAGTTTGTTGAACAAACAAAATATTTAAAAGACGAGCCAAAAGATTGGAACAAATCGTTTTGGATATTTTGGGAAAAGGGAATGGAATATTTTGAGTCACATGCAGAAGGAGGTGTTCCAAGAAGAGCACTAGATCAAAAAAGACTAGGATATGAAGATGTCACAATACCAAAATCAATGGAACAAAGAAGAGAATGAGAAGAAATTGAAGAAGAGCATATGATAGAAGCAACTCATGTTATTAAAGAACTTACTGATATAGATCAAATTCTTGAGCAAGAATCCTTCCATGAAAACAAATAAGAAATCTATCAAATAAAAGAAACTATTCATGAGTTTGAGATTCTAAAGAATGTTTTTAAAGAAGAAAATGAAAATCTCAAAACGTTGAGTGCTCTGATGAGAGAGAAATATCATAAGCTAAAAAATCAATATAAGGATAGAAAGAAGGATGCAAAGCTCAAAAATACAGCATATTAGGAGATCATTCAATAAAATGAAAATCTATCTAATCAACTCAAGAAATACAAAGACAAAGAAGATGCACCTATAACCACTACTACAATAAAATCAAGGAAGAAATAAAGAATAGGATCATATCCCCAATTTTGAAATTTTGACCAACCTCTTTGAAACCACAATTACATGAGGACATGCAATATCTTCAGTTAGGGGGAGTTGTTGGTTCTCAATTTTGACCTTTTTATCAGCTCTTTTACCTTCAATTTTACCTATTCACCCTTCAATTTTTTCCATTTTCACCTCCCTTGATGGAATAATGTGCATAAAATAAGGTATATGTTTTTATTTGAGACAAAAATATTATTTTCTCTTATAAATAGTGATTAAAAACTATTTATGCAATTTACAACCTGAAATTAGTAATTACAAGGATTAATGATGTTTTTGAGTGATTAAAATAATTGGTGGTTCGGGTATTTTCCCTTATCCTTCAAGAGAAATTCCACTTGGAGTTGTTCCCTAGAATCCTCAAGATGGATAATTTCATATTCTTCCATCGTTTCAACATATGGATCCCCATAGTAAACACTTGATCAACATCATCATCTTGCAAGAATTACAAGAAATCCACAGGCATTACAAGAAATATGGAAACCGTTAAGAAAATATAGCATTAAACTCCATAAATAAGGAAACAATTAGTCAACAATTTGAGGATTCAACTCAGAAGGATCAAAGAAGATAGTCTCCTTGGCTTCAATGAATATTTGATCCACAATTTCTGTAATTAGTGAGATGTAGGGAGATAATCGATTTTGAACAAAATTGTATAAAGGACGAAATAGAGGATATGAAGCTTAGTTAAAAAAAATGTTGCTATTATTTCCAGAGACAGATTGTAATTTCTGAGAATTGTGTTTGAATATTAATCAAAGAATATTTGATAATTTTTGTGTAAGCATCTACTTGTTCTAATTTTCTTTAACAACACACCCTGGGAAGGCCATGGTGGTATGTGTTGTGTCTCTTGTAGTATTTATTCTCTTTCATTGATAGCTAAGTTTGTAGTATGTTCTTATTTCTTTCCATAAAGAACATGCATATTGTGTTTTCCTATAATTCCATAGTGACTGTTAAATTTCTACGAGTATGTTTGAATTTGTGTAGATTCATAGCTATTTTTTTAATCATCACGTATGAATTTCCTTTTCTAAAGTATTATTATAGACCTTAATCTCTTTGGGTTTATTGTATGAGTTTCTATAGATTTAGACATTCAAAGTTTTCAACCTCAATTGAATAAACTTTTGTCTTTGGTGCCATACAAATAACTCCATAAAATATTCCCCAAAGTAGTTAAATCTATACTATTGCATTTGTTTAAGCTTGATTCAGTTTTCAGTTGTTTGAATTTGACTCAATGATTTTCAACTCATAAATCGCGATAATTTCTTTAATGATCATTTTAGTTAACCAAATGAATTAATTTTTTCAAGAATCACACTTGTAAGAGTAGTGATTGACCTAGAGTCTGAGCCTTTAACCTCTAACAGTTGAATATGAACTAGTTGATTGAATAATTTTTACCATGTGTTTGTGAGTTCATCAAAGTTCAATAGGAAAAGGTTCAAAGTCAACTCTCCACATATTGTTCTTGTGTCTCACAAGTTTAATTTCCCAGATTGATAACTGAATGATGAGAAGCATAAACCACTAGGAATCCCAACATGGGGAATTTCCTCTTCCTCTTCCTACATCTTGGGACACTGATATATAGATAACTTTACACCTACATGAATAGGAATTGTTCGTACTATAAGTATCACCTAGACTAATGAAGGTATGAGCCTAATACCCATCAGAAACTTGTAGGTTTTATAAAGATAATAATGTTTTCAATGTGTAGAAAATGGGTGAGACACTTAGTTTAAAATATCAACACAAAACGTCCATAAAATACACACCAGTAGGAAAGGCTTGAATAGTCTCATATCAACATTTAGAATATCAAATGGAAAGATGGAAGACTTAGAAGAAAATATGAAATACATGCATCAGGGTATATTACGCAATCCTGAAACACATATAGCAGAAATCTCATCAAATAGGAACATCCTAATCAACAAGAGATCATGTTCATAATACTTGCATCAATTATAAACAATAAATCATTCACTATAGTAAGGAACAAGCACTAGGATGAACCCTTCATCAACAACTAGAACCAAAGTGAGATTGAAACACATATGTGACAACAAAAGAAGAAACTGATCGTTCATTATTCAAGATTCTTAAATCTGATGCATAAAGTCTGCAAACTCTGTTACAGTTGAAAATAAAGATAAGATTATCACTCTACAACCATTCGAACCCTCTAATGGAGTTACATTACACTTTTTATAGAAAAATATATTACAAAATTATCCTAGAACTCGCCACCTAGATCCTACATAGGATCATGTGCCTTATATAGGCGTGGAAATGGGTAATCAACAAAAAAACACTACCTTACAGAACCCTTCATCAACAACTAGAACCAAAGTGAGATTGAAACACATATGTGACAACAAAAGAAGAAATTGATCGTTCATTATTCAATATTCTTAAATCTGATGCATAAAGTCTGGAAACTCTGTTACAGTTGAAAATAAAGATAAGATTAGCACTCTACAACCATTCGAACCCTCTAATGGAGTTACATTACACTTTTTATAGAAAAATATATTACAAAATTATCCTAGAACTCTCCACCTAGATACTACATAGGATCATGTGCCTTATATAAGCGTGGAAATGGGTAATCAACAAAAAAACTAACAAGCTGCTATATTCCAGGATGTTGCTAGAAGCATTAAATGCAACTATAGCCAATTCCTTTCATGTAGCTTAAATGAAACTAGATCCTTGGGGCATGTGTCTTTCGATGTCCAATTGATCCTTGGGGAGCTATCCAAACCATTTTCTGACTGCTAGCAACATTCAACATCTCAATATCCTCATAACTATCAGGTTTGCAATGCATGCGCTGCAAACTATTTCAAAATAGCTAGTTCACAACGCCTTTAACAACACGTGCTGCAAACTTTCTTCCAGGTTTGTTTTTTCCCTCAAACTTATCATTTGATATTTAAATTGTGCAAAAAGACTTCAAATCTTTTTTTGGAACCTGCTACAACCTTCTTAAACATAAAATAACCTTTGCAAAATTCACATGAATATGATAATAACATCCTAAGACAAAATCATTTCTCACGGTTATAAGCCTCTAAAACAAAATATGTTATGGAATTTTTTTTATGTTGATGCAAAATTGATGCCTCGTCTCCTTCTCCTTGTGACCACTCGTGCCAACATGTCTAGGTTTTGTTTTGCATTTTTTTCCCTCAATTGTTGCACTTCCTCCTTCAACTTCATGTTTTTAGCTTGATGCGATCTATTCATCCTATAAACATTCTTCATCTTCTTACATAGAATTATGGATCTTTTAACCCAATGTTTTTCCTTCTTGACAATTTGTTCACCCATCTCTATGAATTTATTAAGCTGGATCTTGACATGCATATTTTATTTCTTCAATTATTCATTTTAATCCTTTGCCTCTTTCAATTTTTTCCTAAACCTTTTAAAAATGGGATCCATCTCGTCAGCAGGAGACTTAATCTCAATTATTTCTACTTTCTTCTTTAGAGGCTTAGTTTTGTCTATTGGCCAAGCTGATGCCCTAGATGTAATTTATTTTACATAGGCATGCTACTTTTTTGTTGATCTAGTGACATGTATTCTAGGATTGACAACTTCTAAAGAAACAGGTGAAGAAAACACAATCTTATTTCCCTCCAAAGTCTTTGTTTTACCATAGGGCGTCCCCAAAGGTTCAGGATCTGCCATAGGAGAAGTGTCTTCATCAGGAGTTTGTGAGGGACCTTCAACTAAATTATCATTAAACTGAATGGACTTGTCCCTTTTAATCATATTCCTCTTTTTACTTGACTCTGAGTGCACAATCTTCCTAGAAGGAGTAGGTGTTTGTCTCTTTGATTGTGGTGTGTGAGAAACATCTAGCTGAAATCCTGATGCAGCTAGGAAAACATCCCACTCAGTATTGGTATTTTTCAACTCTTCCACTACTAGCATTTTGATTAAACCATAATGAAAAACAACAGTATCCACTTGCTTAGATTTATCTTGGAATCTATCTGACATATTCTCAATTCTCTTGAACTGATAAAAGGGTATGTTCATGGACTCTTTCCTAGTAAAGTGAAGTAACAATCTGATATGGTATTGATAGACCATATTGAACCTTCCTTCACAAGTGAAATACCTCTGAATAACTCTGAACATTTTTTCAAAATACTCTAGCATATGACTTCTTGGCAACTCCCTTGGAAAGGTTGTCTCCTTGATATTCAGGTTTTAGGAAATCCTTGGAAAATGTAGAATTCAAGGACATGGATTTAAACCATTTTTCACCATGAATAGGTATCTTTGGGGTTTTAGAAATAGATTTCTATAAAACTTCAAACTCCAATGCACCCACCTTAATCTCCCTTAAGTCTGTTTGGCCAAGGATCACAGGACTACACTACCCACAAATGACTGACACAGTGTTCTTGAAAATCAACCTCCTCTTTAGAAATTCCACTATTCCTCAATGAGAAAAACCCTAGTGCCGTAGATACTCCAACAAAAGATTTTCAAGAGGAAGGAATTATAACATAGGGGGCCCACTAGTTGAAACCCGATGCTTCAGATCCAATGAAACTCACGGTTCACCCATCTGAGTCTCTATTTGAGTTTTACCATGAATTGTGACTCACCTCCTCAAGTTGTTCAAGGACATGTTGGTATGTAAATGCAACATGTTGGTCTAGGTAAATCATATTAATTATGATAATCCATGTTTGAAAAATATATGATACCTTAGATATATGAATAAATATAGCTTATGTTATAACCTTGATATTCTCATGGAAAGTGAATGCAAGGAAAGACATGGAAAGTGAAGGAAAGGCATGGCAAGTGAATGCATGGTAAGGCATGACATGGAATGGCATGGCAAGGCATGGTATGGAAAGGAATAATATGGAAAGGAAAGGCATGGCATGGAAAAGCATGGAATGGAAAGGTAATTCATGGAAAGGCATGGCATGGTGTGGAAAGGCATGGCATGGCATGGAAATACATTGTATGGAAAAGGAAAGGAATGAAAAGTGAAGGAAAGGAAAGGCATGGCATGGCATGGAAAAGAATGGGATGGCAGGGCATGGTATGGAAAGGAATGGCATGGAAAGGCATGGCATTGTATGGAAGAGCATGGAATGGAAAGGCACAACATGGTATGGAAAGGAATGGAATGGTATGGAAATGCATGGCATGGAAAATGTAAGTCATGGAAAGTGAAGGAAAGGCAAGGTATGGTATGGCATGGAAAGGCATGGTATGCAAATACAAGATATGGAAAGTGAAGGAAAGGCATGACATGGCAAGGCATACCATACCAAGGCAAGGAAATGCATACCATACCATACCAAGGCAAGGCAATTCATACCATACCATACCATACCATGGAAAAGCAAGGCAAGGCAAGGCATACCATACCATAACATACCAAGGAATACCATACCATACCATATCATGCAACTCTATGGAAAGTAAAGGAATAGCATACAATACCATATTATACCATACCATACCATATGATACCATACCATATGATAMCATATCKTACCATACCATACCATACCATGCAAGGAGAGGCAAGGCATGGAAAGGCAAGGCCATGTAAGGAAAGACAAGGCAATGCAAGGCATGACATGGCATGGAAAGGAAAGGCAAGGTATGCATTCACTTTCCTCATATTCACTTTCATACCATACCATACCATGCCAAGGATACCATACCATTACACCTTTTATTACATTTTTGTCATAATTTCCAACCCTTTAGGACTCGATGTCTAAAATATTGTAGGGTGGTCATGTGCCATCTTGCATTTCAACATACCATGGAAATCCAAGGCAAGGAAAGGCATACCATACCATACCATACCATTCCAAGGATACCATACCATACCATACCATACCATACCAAGGCATACCACACCATACCATACCATGCAAGGCCATGGCAAGGCAGGGAATACCATACCATACCATACCATATCATACCATATCATACCATACCATACCATATGATACCATACCATACCATACCATACCATCCAAGGCAAGGAAAGGAATGGAAAGGCAAGCTCATGTTGTTGGAAGATTGGTTGTTGTCATTGATGTCAACCCTAGTCATTAGTTTTGGAATGCAAGATTGATGAAGGTATTTGGACATGAAGGACAATGTACATGCAGAAACAAAACACATGGATGGATAGTATACATCATTTTGTTTCTGGTGGTAGGTGACACATCACATGGATTCTCATGGTTGAGGAGAAATGAATTTTTGAAGATGACAAGTAGGCCCTGCAAATAATTAAAGAAAAGAATTACAAAATAAGAAAGTGTCAAGTCAGCGCTAATGTTAAACGTAAGTGACATAAACGGTATAAATAAATATCATTATACATTCCTTTGATACACAAGTTGAATTTCAAAGGAAATTAGAAGTAAATAAGACTGGATTTCAAGGGACGATGAAGTCTTTTGGTGATGTGTTCTAAGGTATGTTATTTACAGGTCATCTTACCATTTTCACTATAGATTTGTTTCTAGAACGATTCAAATGGTTAAATTTCTATGGTATTGAGAAGACATATCAAGGTACTTTTGGTAAAAGTTTAATCTCTTGATTCTCTATAATTATGGAGATACACTATGTGGAAGTTATGGTTTTTTATCAGTCCTGAAGCTAGTCAATAAACAAGTGTTCCGAGTAAAACAGTCATAACTTCTTCATAGAGAATCCAAATGAAGCGGGAAAAATTTCATTAGAAATATTATGGACTTTAGTTTCTTGTGTGAGAGTTTCAGAATCTGATGTTAAATATTGAACACGGGGCATTCTGTACAAGTTCACTCTCATAAATAAACCAGATTTGAATAAAGTCTACCATTCTTTATATAACTTCTCTTTGGGGAGGATTCAAGGAATGAAAATTGGAGAATTTTTAGAGAATACATTGAGTAATATTATCTACAGGATCAGAGTATTCTAATAATTGAAGAATTACAGAAGTTGAATAAGTCTCAGGAAGCATTATCAAGTTCTATGTGATGGTTGGTTGATGGTGATGATATAATGTAAAGTTTTATTATCTCTCATATATTATTGGGTGGAAGGAAGGGGAAAGGATGGAGAGGTAAACCCTCTCTTGATATTGGAGGATTGTATCTTCCTCTTGGAGGTTATCCCTCCCTTTATATTTGGAAGTTTTAGCTACCTTTGGAAGTCATTACTTCCCTTGAACAATAACTATTGATTATTTCTCATATATTGTGCATGGTGTATTGTGGTGTATTGGTGTAACTCTTATACTATTGTTCATTTCTCATTGGATATAATTGAATGGTTTAAGTATAAGTTGAAAATGTTTTTAAATTGTACTTGATATTGATTCAGCCCCCTCTCAGTATCAACAATTGGTATCAAAGCAAGTTGCCTTCAGAACAGTTTAACCACTGGAAGGAAAATCTTGAGCAAAGATGGATGAC
>JASDQU010103644.1:30234-73277 GCA_032191745.1 Picea mariana
AAAAATAAAAAAAATAAAAAAAATTCGAGCCGACATATTTTCTCCGGTTTCGGGCCGACATATTTTCGCCAGTTTCGGGCCGACATATTTTCGTCGGGCTGACATATTTCCGAGATGACATATTTCCGAGACCACATGATATTAGGTGGTTTTTCGGCACATGGTTTTTTGCCGATGGTTTTCTATTTCTGGTTAAGGAATTAGGGTTTTGGACTAATCCAGGTCATTGGGTTAGGGTTTTGGATGCCGTTGGATCCTATATGTATATTTTATTGTAAACAATGTAACACAATGTGTATGAATATAATATATGTTGGTTTTCCCGGTTTGGGTTTCCAGGTGAAAAATCTCTGTGTAATGTTTGTATTTGCCATTGTATCTTTTCTGTTCTTTTCTGAATATCAATTTGCAGTAGATATTGTACAAGGTTAGAATTTACAAATAATGCTCCAACCATTCCAAATGAAAAGAATCTTATGAGTTGTAATTCAAAATCCAAACATGTTATTCTAGCAGCATTGGCATGAACCATTGCTAGCAAAGTGATGGGTTGCAACACTGCTAAAGAGGTATGGGAAAAACTCAAGAGTATCTACGAAGGTGATTCAAAAGTTAAGCAAGTCAATATTCAATGACATAGACCAGAATTTGAAAATTTGAAGATGAATGAAAAGGAAGATATTGCGACCTATTTTATTAGAGTTGATGAATTTGTTAATGCTATCATAGGATTAGGTGAAGATCTCTATGAATCCTTGGTTGTACAAAAAGTGTTGAGATCACTTCTCTTGAAGTATGATGCTAAGGTCTCCGCCATCGAAGAAACTAGGGACTTGGCCAAAATGACAATGGATGAATTACATGGGTCTCTTATAGCATATGAAATGAGAACAAGTATGGAAAGTGATCAGCCAAACAATGAAGCAGCCTTTAAATCCATAAAGAAGACAACTGAAAAGGATAACGACCTTGATGAAGAAATAACAAATTTCGTAAGAAGGTTCTAGAACGGAAGTGGAAGATACAAAGGTAAGTCTACTCTCAAATGCTTTAACTATGGTAGAATAGGACATATTGTTGAAAACTGCTACTATATAAAGAGAATTCGCAACAATAAAAAGAGCTTCTACTCCAAGAATGATGACATCTCCTCAGATGAGAGTGATGAAGAAGATAATGATGGAGGAGAAGTCCTCTTCATAAACAAAGAAACCCAGGATGATGAGCACAAGAATTCGAAAGAAGAAGAAATCATTTGTGAAGAAGATTCAGATGAAGAAACCAACCTTGATTCCTTTTCGGGATACAAAGATAATGCAAAGAATGAACAAGAAGATGAGAATATTGAAAAGTTGAAGCATGTTAGAACCGAAAATAGCAAGCTTAGAAACACAAACATAATACTAAAAGGTGAATTGAGTAGTTGTGAAGAAGAGAAATACAAGCTTGAAAAGACCATTAATAGCTTGAAGGAACAATTAGAAGATTATGAGAAATTGAAAGGATAATTGGATCACACAAAAGGGGAGCTACTATTGACAATAGAAAAGTTGAAGAAGTTCAGATGAGATCCTTAGCAGTCAAAGATCTCCAAACGACAAGACAGGACTAGGATACAATGACAGTTTGAAGACAACAAAACAAGAGAAGAAAGTTGAAAATGATAAAACCAACATTCCAGAACAAGTTGAACAAAAATATAGAATACTAGAATTCAGAAGGAATGAGACATCAAGAAGATCCTCTCCCATCAAGTATGAAACAAATCATTATGAAGGAAACTACAAAAGAATAGATCGTGAACCCAGATGGACCACGCCACAAAATAGATCACTTACTCCCAGGTATCAAAATTTCTTTCTTGGACATTCTTATACTTGTGGAAATTTTGGACACAAGGAAATCAATTGTAAAATCAATGAAAGGAATAACTATGAAAGCTACATGAATGGTGAAAATAGTAGATATGGAAATGTTCGTAGACCTATCAACAAAAATTATAATCCATTTGACCCATTAATGGATCAAAATATTGTATGTTACAAGTGAAATAATCTTGGTCACAAAGCACGATATTTCAGAGAGATGAAGGAAGATAATCGTATGCCAAATGTCTGTATACCAACTACAACATGGAAAAGGAAAGAAATTCCACACAATGAAAATTGTCGAATAGCATTGGTCACTAAAGAATGCAAAGAACAAGATGAATGGTTCATAGACAGTGGGTGCTCATCTCATATGACCGAAGATCAAAGCAAATTTGTCATCTTGAAGAAAAAGGGTGGAAATGTTGCATTTGGAGATGACTCATCTACCAAAATACTTGGAAAAGGAGCTGTAAATCTTGGAAGTGAAAATGTAAAAGAAGGAAAAGACATATTGGTTGAAGATTCGAAGAACAATCTCCTCAGTGTCAGCAAAATATGTGATCAAGTATACACTCTTACGTTTGACTCCCGAAAAATGTAAAATAAGAGAAAATAACTTAGGAAGATTGGTTGCAACTGCAACAAGAAGACCGAACAACATATACATCCTAGACATGAATAAGAGAGAGAAGACGGAAGCGACACAAAATGATTCCAAGGAAGAAAAAGTCCCAAAGGCAAAAAATAAGGATGAAGTATTATTGAGTGCCACATGTTCAGGGGGAGCAGCCCTACCCTTTGCCATTGATGTCAAAGGGGGAGATAAATTGAGATCATGATGATAGGGGGAGCATGAGTGTTCCCATCAATGACAAAGGGGGATATTTTTGGAAGATTAGTTGTTGTCATTGATGTCAACGCTAGTCATTGGTTTTGGACCGCAAGATTGATGAAGGTATTTGGACATGAAGGACAATGTACATGTAGAATAAAAACATATGGATGGATAGTATACATCATGTTTTTTCTAGTGGTAGGTGGCACGTCACGTGGATCCTCATGGTTGGGGAAAAATGAATTTTTGAAAATGACAAAGTGAATTGAAGAAGGAAGTACATGTAGGCCCTGAAGATAGTTAAAGAATAGAATTACAAAATAAGAAAGTGTTAGGTCGACCCTAATGTTAAAAGGAAGTGACATAAATGGTATAAATAAATATAATTATACATTAATTTGATACACAAATCAAATTTTATAGGAAATCAGAAGTAAAGACGGCCGGATTTCAAGGGAGAGTGAAGTCTTTTGGTGATGTGTTCTAAGGTATGTTATTTACAGGTCATCTTACCATTTTCGCTATAATTTTTTTTATAGAACAATTCAGATGGTGAAATTTCTATGGTATTGAGAAGACATATCAAGGTACCTGTGGAAAAAGTTTCAGCTCTTGATTCGTTATAATTATGGAGATACACTCTGTGGAAGATAGGGTTTTTGACCAGTCCTGAAGCTAGTCAATAAACAAGTGTTTTGAGTAAAACAGTCATAAATTCTTCATAGAGAATCTAAATGAAGTGGGAAAATTTTCATTGGAAATAGTATGGAATGTGGTTTCTTTTGTGCAAGTTTCAGAATCTGATGTTAAATATTGAGCACGTGGCAATCTGTAAAAGCTCTCTCTCCTGAATAAACGAAAATTGAATAAAGTCTACCATTCTTTCTATAACTTCTTTTTGGGGAGGATTCAAGGAGTGAAACTTGGAGGAGTTTCAAAGAATACATTGAGTAATATTATCTATAGGATCAGAGTATTCCAAGAATTGAAGAATTACAAAAGTTGAAGAAGTCTCAGGAAGCATTATCAGGCTTTATGTGATGGTTGGTTGATGGTGATAATTTAATGTAAAGTTTTAATATCTCTCATATATTATTAGGTGGAAGGAAGGGAAAAGTATGGAGAGTTCAAACCTCTCTTGATATTGGAGGATTGCATCTTCCTCTTTGAGGTTTATCCCTCCCTTTATATTTGGAAGTTGTAGCTACCTTTGGAAGTCATTACTACCCTTGAACAATAACTATTGATTATTTCTCATATATTGTGCATGGTGTATTGTGGCGTATTGGTGTAAATATTATACTATTGTTCATTTATTATTGGATATAATTGAATGGTTTAAGTATAAGTTGAAAAGATTTTTAAATTGTACTTGATATTGATTCACCCCCTTCTTAGTATCAACACATGCAAGGTAAGGCAAGGCTATGCAAGGCATGGAATGGCATGGAAAGACAAGGTATGGCTTCACTTTCCTTGCCTTAACTTGCATACCATACCATACCAAACCATGCCAAGGATACCATAACATACCATACCATACATTCCACCTTTTTTTACATTTTTGTCATAATTTTCAGCCCTTTAGGGCTTGATGTCTAGAATACTATATGGATTTCATGTGTCATCTTGAATTTCAACATACCATGGAAAGGAAAGGAATACCATAACGTACCATGGCAAGGCAATCCAAGGAAAGGCATACCATACCATACTATGCCATGCAAGGTCATACCATACCATACCATGTGAAGTTTAAGTTGAAATTTGTTTAACTAACTTGTTTTAAAGGATAGGATACCATACCATCGCATACCATGCCAAGGATACCATACCATACCATGCCAATGATACCATGCCATACCATACCATGCAAGCCAATGCAAGGCATACCATACCATACCATACCATACCATGGAAAGGAAAGACAAGGAAAGGCATACCATAACATACCATACCATGGAAAGGAAAGGCATACCATACCATGCATGGATTGGAAAGGCATGGAAATGCATGGAAATGGCATGTTAAGGCATGGAAATGGAATGGTTTGGCAATGGAATGACAATGGCATGGAATGTAAAGGAAAGTAAATGACATGAAAATTACATGGAAATGGCATGGCTTTGCAAGGCATGAAAATGGCATGGCAAGGAATGAAAATGCCATGAAAAGGAAAGGAAAGGAAAGGAAATGCAAGGCATGGAATGGAAGGACATGAAAAGTTAAGGCATGGCAAGAGAAGACAAGGAAAGGAAATACAAGGACAAATACAATAGCCCTTAAAACAAGTAATCATTATTTGAAAGGGGGCTGAAAATGCAAGCTTAAACTAGGGTTTAGACAACAAATGCTTGCTGAAATTCAAGATGACACATGAAATCCATACAATATTCAAGACAACAAGCCCTAGAGGGATGAAAATTATGACATAAATGTAATAAAATGTGTCAAGGTGTATTCCAAGGGTTTAACTGTGAAGCATGGAAATGACATGGCATGGAAATGTCTATTTTTTTGTTATTCTTGTTTCATTACAATCCACATTTTGATTTGAATTTTTCCTTGCATAATTTTATGGAACGTTATATTTATTTTTATATAGGTTAAAATGGGAAACTACATGACAAGACATGAGAAGATATATGAAAATGGAATGGAAATGACATGCCATGGCATGGCATGACAATGAAAATGGAAATGGCATACCATGGCATGTCTTGGAAAGGCATGGCAATGGCATGGCATGGAAAGGAATGGAAATGAAATGGCATGGAATGGATTGGCAATGGTACAACAATGGCATGGCATGGAAAGGCATGGCAATGTCATGGAAATGGCAAGGCATGGAAATGGAATGGCATGGCATGGCTTGGAAAGGCATGGCAATGGCATGGAATGGAAAGGCATGGAAATGGTGTGGAAATAAAAATGGCATGCCATGAAATGACTAGGAAATGCATGTCAATGGCATGGAAATGGCATGACATTGCAAGACATGGAATCAATAGGTTTTTGATATTGGGTTTGGCAGGGTTATTTGTCTCCTTGTGTGCTATAACCCAAAAATTGGGTAGGAGTGTGAAATAAACTCTCATAGATGGTGGAGGGAAACGAATAATGGTTTCAAGTCTCACTAGAGGAATTTTTCTAGAATAGCATTACTTTCTACATGGTGTGTCAAGAAATGTAACCTCAAAAAATTTACTTGTAGGTGGAAAAGGATACCCATTATAAGATCTAGTTTCCATGTGAACTCTCTCATTATATTGATAAAAATCAATAAGTATAGTGGGAATCATGGAAGAGTGAATAAATGTTATTAATAATTGATGGGTTTAACAAAATTTGCATATACCCACTACACAAGCTAAACAAACATGAGTGCATTAATGAGTCATTGACTAGTCCTTTTGATTTTATGAGGGGTTACACATAAATCAAATGATTTTATAAATTTCATGCATAGAAAAAGGGGAATAATGTGTGTGCCCTAGATATTGGTCAAATTATGGATTGAATCAACTAAGAAACTAACAACTAGGATTCTCAAAGGAATGTCAAGGAAAGACTAAGATCAAGGTTTTGTCCTAAGGAAACTAGGAACACTAGGACTTATACCTACAGAAGGAAAGAAAGACTTTTAACATGTAGCTCTGGTAAGAGAAGAAGTTAGGGTTTTGTGGAATTTTAAAAACCTAGTGCTACCTACTGTGCTTGTTATCAAGAAGATAGAGGGAGTTGATCTTGTACAATTCTTGGATACAAATGTAGGTTCCAAAAATGACTTAACATTGTGTATGCTACATTGTTGATGATATCTAATGGAGTGAGCTATTGGATAATGGTATCTTATGGTTTCCATTGCTAGGGTTTGAAGATCTTAACTTCTAAAAACCCCTGACAAGATATTGGTCGGTGCATGTACTTCATAATATAAATATATACAAAGTGTTTGGGTTGTCCAAATGTTGTGTACTTGCATAATTGAATTTTAGCTTTTGTCATATCCGTAATTGAGTAGTTATAGTACTATTTATAGAGGTTAATTTGACATAACATTTAGTTGATATTGTTCAGTGATTTCAAATTATGTAGAAGATAAATGAGAAAATTTATTTCTATAAAAAAATATTGTAATATGTCATTTTTTAGGTCACAATATTTTCAAGTGGCCACTATTTGAGTGTGGATTGTCATTGGATTCAGATGGAGATAATTCAAGAGGTAGTCCATCCATTGTTGGTTGTGAGTTATAATATGGATATCCACAACATCCATGCAAATAATTCAGAAAGAATGATCTATCGATGATGTTTATCTCAACCCATAATTTTCTCATAAAATAATAAACTCAACCCATAATTTTCTCATAAAATATAAGGGCACATCCCCATTATTGCAAGGAGGTTTATCAAAAACCATATACCACCAATCCATCCAATTTTGAATAATGTGGGAATGGATGCACCAATCAATGGAAATGTGTTTCTTGTTCAATGGTAGTTCTTGTCCAGTTCTAGGATCCCTAAAAATAAACAATATTTCTGGTTTTGAAATGCCCAACTCTTTCACTTGGTTTCTGTCCAAAACAGTGTTGTAGTACTCATATACTCTTTCCCTGTAATCATAAATAGAGGTCAATTTCCCTTGGGAACTTGAAATAGAATTCACTATAATGTCTAAAGAAGTGGCCAAGGAGACTCTGATAGGCTCTCTAGTGTCTCTTAATTGTTCCTCAAGGGTTTTTAATATATCCAACCCCTCATCAATTTGAGTGTTTACATTGGGTGGCTATGGTGGGTTGGGGTTTTGATCTTCTTGGTTTTCTTCTAAGTGGTTTACATTGTCTCGAGGTTCCATTATATTATATATGTTGCAATTTAAAATCCATGGAATCTAAATTAGGTTGGTTTTTTAATTAAAATACAAAATTATATATATATACATTTTAATTTTGATTCTCAGAAGCAAAAAAATAAATTGGAAATGACTAAATTGAGTTAAAATATGATAAATTGAACATACTTGGACAAGATAATCCATCTCTAGCTCCTCTCTAGCTCCTCAATTCGCTCAATAAGAGTAGAAACATGAGCGTGGTTTGTGCACAATGACCACAAATCCCTTTCATGACCTCTTTTAAAAAAATGTTAATAGGAAAGCACACGCGTTCCTAAGATCATGCATGTGTTCTTTCCACTAAAACTATGTGGCATGCCTCGGGGAGGTTTGACCGCCTCCAAACCTAAGGGTTTAGGACCATGTGTGTATTCCTAAGAACGTGCACATGTTCTTTCAAGTGCGTGTTCCTATTGCATGGATTGCTACTTTTTCAACCATGAACTTCTTGCACTTACCCATATCCATTTCCTCATATTGAGAATTTTGTAGACCATTTGGTTGGAGCCTACAGTTTTACCAAGTTGGATTTGACCTCAAGTTACCACTAGGTGCGAATGGAGGAATATAACTCCTAGAAAACAACATTCATGACCAAATTTTACCTCCTTGAGTGGTTGTTAATTATGCCCTTTGGCTCACCAATGCTCCAACTACCTTTATGACACTCATTAATGATCTATTTCACCTCATCTAGGATCATTTCTCATTATCTATCTTGATGATATTCATATCTTCAGTAAGACACGAGATGATATTTTCCAACATGTTCACCAATTGTTGGACATCTTACACACCCATAAATTCCAAGTAAAGCTTAAAAGTCTATTTTTGGGAACCCATCTATTTCTTATTTTTAGTTGAGGGCATCAAGCCCGATCCTCACAATGTAGATTCCCTCTTGAAGTGGCCTTACCACACACTATGATTGAGATCAAAATATTCCTAGGTGGTATGAACTTCTATCACAAATTCATTTTTTATTCTCTAAGTTGAGATTGAGATTGAATGTGATGATTTTTAATATGTCTTTGCATCTATACATAAACAAGATGCTTAAGAATACCTTCTTGAGTTGGAGACGATGTTCAATATTTTGGATGTTTGTAGGTATCCCATTTCTTCGATTTGCGCAATCACTTTAAGAACACGAGGCAAGGTTTGGTCCAAATGGTCACAAATTATGCCCTTAGACCCTTAAACAGGAGTGAAAGAAATGCACACGTGTTCCTAGGAACGTGCCTATGTGGTATGCAGAGTAGAGTTTTGGCGTTTTCCAAATCTATCACATCAGGGATGTGTGTGTGTTCCTAGAAATGTGCATGCGTTCCTGCTCACCATGTTGCCACTTAATCGTCCATCAACTTCGTGCACTCACCCCTTTTGATTCTAGTTATGAGTTTAAACTAAAGAGTATGATTAATATACACAAGCTTGAGCATAAATATGAAGACATTAGGCACAACATGCAAGCAAAAGGATGCAAAATGCATATATCTTATGCATTTAAGTTGAATCCATTCACAAAGTCCTCAAAAGAAAATGCATTCAAGGCATGAAATAGAACATCAAACTTTGAATTTATATAGGATCATCACATACTTTGGAATCTACAAAAGGTTCCCAAGACAAGTTGTCTATTTCATCATACAAATATCAACGAAGCTTTATAGTCAAATGGAATTATGAAAAACATCTGAAAGTATAAGATGAAAAATGTTAACAAACTTCCATCAAAGATAGTTATCAATAAATATCCAAACCTCCAACTCTCCCAAGGTAGGTAAAGAATACTCATTAGACTTATAATAGTAGACTATTAAGCATTAGAGTTCAAATTTTAAAGGGGGAGTGGGGGACGGGGGGTGGGGTAGGGGGGGGCTTTCATTTCGCTTATAAAAGAAAAATGAAAATGGGGTTGTTGTGGCCACAACACATAGATAAGACCATCAATAATTTCACACATAGAATATGCATAACAATGAAATAAAATACAATCTATCACCATGAAGTAAGAAGTTTTATCCTGAAAACTCAAATGGGAAAACCAACTTCAAATGAGATCTCAGTGTTTCATTTGCAATCCCTGGTTACAATGCTTCCATGTTTTTCTATGCCTCTTCATTTCTTCGCCAAAAGATCCATTAAGAATGAAAGTGAATGAAAAAATAAAAAGAGATGAGACAGGGAAGGAGAAGACCAACAACCATCACTTTCATTTCCCCTTCCTCAACATTCTCTCCTATTTTATTTTTCTTATTTCTTTTAATTGTCTTTCTTTTAGTCTACTGTTCTTACAACTATTCATTTCTAATCATTTTTTTATTTAAAAAAAAAACCAATATGCTACCTTTAAAACTAAGCATCTAATCTATGGCGATCCATAATGAGATGTGAATATATAAGAGAACGTTCATATGTTCTGAATTCCACTCACATCACGAATTCATATTATAGAAAAGTATAAGGATAACACTCATTAAAAATTAAAATAGTAAAATCAATTTAATTGAGAGTGGATCAACTTCATGGCCATGACAACAAATCTGCAGGCAACAAAATTGGGAATTAACTCCACGCCACTATAGCCTGCAAGGTTTGCTCAGGTAGCAACAATAGCAATAAATGAAATGCACTTCACGGCTACCATTAGAAGAGAGGTTCCACTTCTGGGATCATCTGACTCTGTACAACCTCCGAAGCTTCAATGCTGATGAGATATTGCAATTCCTCTGCAACTTCCTTCATGGTGGGCCTCCCTTGCCTCCTCTCCTCCAAACAACCCAATGCCAAGTCCACCACTGCTTTCATTGTGTCCAAAACGACCTCGGAAGCGTTTTCCCTTAAGCGAGGATCAACAACATCTATGATCCTTCCCTTCTCCCCTTGGTTAAGCACATGTATTGGAAGATTTATGTCCTCGGGTTCCCTGTTGAAATCAATGGCCTTCTGCGATGTCACCAGCTCAAGCAAAACTACACCGAAACTGTACACGTCGCTCTTATCAGTGAGCTGATAGTTTTTGTAATACTCGGGATCCAAATAACCCAGCGTCCCTTGAGCGCATGTGGAGATGTGAGAGAGGTCTGTCTCTGCAAGACGGGATAGCCCAAAATCTGAAACCTTGGCATTCAGTTTATGGTCAAGTAGAATGTTTGTAGACTTGATATCTCTGTGATATATGGGAGGGAAGGCGGCGGAATGAAGATAGGCCAGGGCTTCCGCAGTCTGGAGAGCAATATTCAAACGCGCTGTCCAGTCGAGGAAGATCCCCCTGGAGGTCGTGTGGAGATGATCGAATAATGTTCCGTTAGGAATGTACTCGTAGACCAGGAGGGGTTCCTCCGTATCAACACAGCAGCCCGTCAATCGAACCAAACTCCTGTGGTTCACCTGAGATAGAATCCGCACCTCGTTCAGAACCTGCTCGATCCCTTTGATATTACCGACCTTTGCAGTTTTAACTGCCACGACGGTACCGTCTTTGAGTATTCCTTTGTAAACCTCCCCAAAGCCCCCGTAGCCGAGCACTTGGTCCTTTGCGAATCCGTTAGTCGCCTTCCTCATCTCAGTGCTGCTGAAAAGCTTTACCGACATTCCTCCGCTCTGTGACGATAATATGTGTTCCCTCTCTTTCATCAATCTGGCCTCATTCCGCAGCTTCTGCTGTTTTGTTCTGTATTGGATTATCACAACTACGGCTATGGCTATGGCTACTGCCATGCCTATCATTCCTGCAATAAGCCCTGCAAGTGCGGTCAATCATGAGCTTTTCAATTATCCTTTGCATATTCATTTGTTCATTTCGACCATAAAATCCGCAACGCCCCCAATTCAAACGCTAATATTGTAGCTAATTCAATGAATATTGTAGCTTCTTCAAACGCTAATATTGTAGCTAATTCAATGAATATTTAAGCGAGCCAATCTATTTAAAAAGAAAAAGAAGATTCGGATTATGCAATGCTTACCTGTAATCATACGCTTTCCTTGGTTGTTGCCACAACCGTCACCGATGCAGATGGACAGATCTGAAGATCAATTGTTTTTTTTTTTGCCAATTAGCTCAATTGAATAGAAACTGTTACATTGGTATAAAAAAAATTTGAAAACCAATAGTAGTTTCAGCAACATACTTCGTGCGCAGATTCCTTTTATAGGATCCCAAAAAGTGTCGTTAACACAGAAGCACCTGTCTGTGGCACCTGGGTTCACTGAATCAGGCGAGCAAGCCGAGTTGTTAGCACAGTCTGCCTGAGTTTTACAGGAAGGCTCTCGCGGTGCAATCCACTGTATCTGCACTCCGTATTTCCACTCACTGGGAGGCAAAGAAACGTTGAAGTTGAGGACACTCGTGTAAGCTCTGCACCTATCGTGAACAACCAGTATACTGTAAGCAGTCGTAGGACCACCAGTTCTATATGAGCAGCAGATATCACTAGTATTTTTATTCCCTCTCCTGCACACCTCTGGTGCCCCTCCTTGATCAATATATTTATGACATGGAGAGATGGAACTGCAATTTAGTGGCGACACAAGCATCGTAGGGTTGCAATTCATGAACATCATTGTGTTGGCACTCGTCAGATTGAAGGGCAGGCTCTCATTCAATTGCATTCCTTGGTTCTTCATATCTTCAGTGTCGCAAGAATCGCTGAACATTCTAGCAGGTTCAACCACGAAACGCATAGCGGGTGGATCGATAGTAACGACTTTATAAGACATCCCATTTATCCCCCTGAATTCGAGCTTCTCTTCTGCATTACAGTAAAGTCTATAATCAGGGACACCGCAGCCATCTTCGGTGCTAAAAGGGTATGGAACAGAAGTGTTGCCACAGTTGGGACAGATACGTAAAACCCCTGCAACACTTTGGCTGATGCTGGAAGTCCTCCAGATTATCAATAAATAAGCCATACACAGACCATGTTTAATACTCAGTTTACCATGATTCCCTATCCCATCTGCTGTGAACATGGTGAGAGCCGAGAAAGTCAAATGGGAAACACCAATGCAGATACTGGTTGGCATATAACAATCACCTTTTAGATGTTATCAATTTTCGAGGATCTAAGTTGATTCAGAAATGAATAAAAGTCTCAAAAACATAATTCCATCTTATGGAAAATTTCTACAAAGATGAAACCCTAGTTATACTAATCATGCATGTAGCAAAAAAAATCTTCTTTCTTACCACTACCTTCACCTTGGAATAGATTAAAAACATATTAAATGTAGGCCTGGTCCCAAAGCTTCCCAACAGTGCACATGGAGAAGACGAGCTTCATCAACAAGCAATGGCTGAGTAAAATGATTATAAGCGAGAAGGGAGAGACGCCATGCGAATGACGAACGAGTAGATAGGAATGCATGTAGTAGTATAGTCTAATAATAAACACAAAACCAGTGTATTAGAGCGCATTTTATGATTCCAAATTATACAAGGTAAGGCCATATCCATATGCGAATTCGCAGCAAATTTGTTTTAACTGTCTCTTCTATAACTTGAATCGTAATCTACGCCTATCCCCACCATAGATTTATTGTTTGGAAGCTTCCGCATCTCTCGCCCCCTCCTTAACGGCACAAACATCCAAATTTTAGTCCCAAAATAAATATTTCCCCAATATCATATTTCTTTGTATTTGGATTTGAACTTGCTATCTTCTAAGTGGAAACATATGTTTTTAATTGGTAGACCCGCTTAAGTTGTACATCTTATTACATTATTATTATTAATTAAAGCTTAATGTAGATGTAATGTGTGGTCATGGTCAAGTTATGGATATGCAAATTGTATTTATGAATTTTAATAATAAAATGTAATGCGAGCTATAGGGGACATGGACAAAGATGGAAGTTGATTAATCCATAAGAGATGGGAGAGTCTAAGAGAATGTCTAAGAGCGTTCAAAGGGGGAATTACTGATGTCTATTATTTCAACCCACTTCCTAAAATTACTATTGATATATGAACCTTTGATATATGAAATTACTGTTGAGTGCTCCCAAAGCAAATCATTGAATACATGTAAGAGGGTGGGTGGGAGAAGTCACATCCCATAGTTATTGGGAACATGGAGGATGGGTACAATTATCTTGGGGAAGTATATAAGTCAAGCAGGCAAGCCAAAAGAGATGAAATTTGTATGGGTAGTTACAACAGTTGTAGATAGTCAATGTTTTTGCTTGAACAACAAGCAGAGAGTAGAAAATAAGAGATTAGAGATGGAGCAACCATACAGGGCGAATTATGGAGCATATTTGGAGCAAAGGAATGAAGAGTCGGGTTGTTAGGCCTGAAGAGTAAACTCCTCTGTGAGTTTCACTATAACAACAAATTGTTATTGTCGTTTTCTTGGTAGTTTTCATAGGAGTGAGCTCCCTTGAATTTCTTAATAGTGAGATTTTGGTTTACCTATGCGAAAGAGACCCCGATAAATGAATGTGACGCTCAATAGACTGAGCGCAGTGAAGAGGTACATTCATTGGGTTGGGCAGGTCGAGAGGAAGAGATCTTGTGGAAAATCAGGATAAATGTAGGAGAACATCACTGGGTTGTGGGATTTCTGAGTTGTGAGTAGAGAGTGAGAGACCACATTTTTAATGGATTGCTAGACTCTAGTCCCAACTTAAGGATGACTTGTTGTTGATATTTTGAACAACAAGTCTATGGTTTTGTGGAACGTCCCTCCCAAGTAGCTGGTTGCACAAATGTTTTTAAAAGATAAGTGTTTTATCTTGTTTCTGTGTTGTATTATGAGTTTAATGGATGTGTATTAACTATGTCCTTGAGAATGATTTATATGTTGTTGCGTTGAGTTATTTAAAATACATTAGTGTCATATTTAGAATGTTGTAAATGCATTTAATTAACTGTATCAGACAATAGTTAAATCTATGTGTAATTCGTAGCTGGTAAGCTACAAGAAATTTTAGTTAGTAGAAAAGTTATGTTTTTATGTGTTTTCCACGTAGTAATGATCCCCAGTTCCACTGGGGATCTTTACAAATTGGTATTAGAGCTTTGGTTTTAACAATGGATTTGTATAGGCCAAGAACAAATTTGAATTTAGTAAAAATCCGTTGTTATGGACTTGTTTTGTGACGAATTTCGGAAAAATGATGAATTCCTGAGTGAATTCCCCAAATTTGTAAGCCATTTAGTTTGAAATTTCCTTAGAAACCTCTGAATGGTGATCAATGACATCAATATATGGAGTTGCAGAGTTAAAATTCGACTTGAAAGGTCGAATTTCATGTTTTAATGGCCGATGTGGTTATGGAGAAAATCTCATGGAGGGATAGTAAGATTTCCCTAGGATCTGCCTATTGATCACAGATAGAATGTGGACTAGAATTCCATGGTTTTCCTTTAGACTCAAATACTTTGATTCACAATTAAACTAAGAAATGGTAGGATAGCATACTTTTTCCTGAAGATTGTCCTTTGCATATCCTGTCTATTAAAGTCCTGGAGTTTTAGCTCTAGACTTTATAGCCTTCTCTCTACACATAAGAGACAAGCAATGTTTTCCTACTTCTCTTCTTAGTGTTAGACTTCTAGATATAGCTTGGATCTAACATGATCTATGAAAAAAAAAAATCAGATCTGAACATTTATGCATGAAATACAAACATTCATAGGGGAAAACCAATGATCTATTAAATTAAATAAAAGAAGTACATCCATACATTTACCTCTTAGTGTAGATGCACTCSTCTTTTCCCTTTCCTCCTTGCTCCTGCTCAGCTCTTCAACCAAGCTAGGCAAACTGACTGCAACTGATGTAGAAGGAGAGACACCTCTAAATTTTGACAGCACAGATATGCAAATGATTCTTCCTCCTCATGCTCAAGATATMTCTTCTTTATATAGATTCTTTGAAGAGGCTTGGGAGTAATTCTAGATCTTCTAGAGACCAATGGAGACTCAAATTATGTGAGTTCCAAGGCTCATTCCATGAAGAATCAAATCATCCCTCACTTTCCTCTTCAAATCTTCGTGAATCTAAAAGATTATAGATGGTGTCTCTTGTTGTGAATTGATGACAATCGACATGTCATGGGTTGTCCCATAGAGGACCAGTGACACTCCTCTAAATGTTTTAAATATTGAACTATAGTTGTGTCTTGGCTTACATCTTCTATTGTGTTCCTCTTTGACTCTCTAGGGTGGAATTTGAGGCTATAATAGATGCCCCATAATGTGTTAGGTAGAGAAATGAATGGATGGATGAAAAACATTATAGTAAAATAGTTTCCATGTAAGGAGACATGAAGAGAGAGAAAAGAGGTATGGAGGTCAAAGAGTACCTGCAATCAAATACCAAGGATAGAGGCATATATAGACCAACCACAAGGTAACCATACTCAGACTCATAAAAGTATCAAAGCATGGCCTCCAAAAATACATTGTGGATCCATGACATGAAATGCAAGACCATGGCCATAGAAGAATACATATTGGATCCATGTCATCAATAAGATCATAACTATGAGAAATTACAATGTGGATCTATGTTAAAACATATATGAAGAAGTCAACGAGCACTAACGAGAGTGCCCCCTAAGTCGTCAAAGTAATCATATATAATTGATATACTCCATCGTAACTTGGGAGGGAGTGTTGTAAAGGAACAATGTGGATCCAAACCCAAGTTCTTCATCCCAAACCTCGATGGTACGAAACTACATCATGTGAATAAATGAGTTAATGTCAAGTAAGGTAGAAACCGTCTAATTACCAATCATTGATGTATATCGTTAAAAGAAACAAGGGGATTCACCAATGATGAAAATGGAGCCCTCGGGTCTTTTGATGCTTGGGTGGTACCTTTCCTTAAGGACATTAAATTGTACAGAGATACCATGCCACCCTTTGCGGTCAATATTGTCTCTTCGAAGATTTCATCAACATCAGCTGATGCTTGTTGAGGAAAAGACATGAAATGATCTTACTCGTGCATTTTCAGATCTTCCTGGGCTAAGGAAAGATAGACGGGAATATCACCCTATGTTTATAGCCTCAAAATTTGTTTCCTAATCCACCAATATTAGTTACAAGGGCTTAGGACGATTTTTTTATAAATAAAAGATTTCTGAAAAATTCAACATTTTATATAATTTTCTGAATATAATAGATGAAAAATTAAATGTGGAGACAAAATAAAAAATACCAAGTCATAATTTAACATAGATGAGAAAGAATAGAAATTGCTTATTTCATTCCAATAAATCAAAAGAATCGTTCTCTTTACAAAAATCCCTCAAGAAGTTTGGACCAAAGTCAAACTTAGATGTCCCGGATGAAAACCATACAAAAGGACTTATGACAGAAAGTAAAAAATTGAAGTTTAAAAGATGTATCAGGTTGCCATAGATTGCTTCCCACTCGACTCTGCATAATATCCTTTATCAGTCATGAAATTTAATTCATAAACAGACAAGTCTACACATACTATCAAAGATAGATCAACACCTCTGAAAACAAGTGTTTGAATGATGTAATTCAACCTTGAATCTTTCTTTCTACAATAAGACCCTGCTGTCAGACAAGATAATTAGGCTTTCAATGAATTAAAAGAATGAATGAAAAATGAACTATCTCAATAAAAATCAAGAGCAGACCTTAGTATGATTTCTCCTTCTATTCTCCTCTTGTTCCTCCTCCTACTTTTTCCTTTAAGCAATCAAAATTAGTTGAAGTAGTTAAACTACCTCTTTTAGTTAAGTTAACCAAAACTCAACTAACTTTTAGTTTAGGGGAAGAATTAATATAATAATAATAAGAGTCTTTAATAAATAATAACTAGTAGGTGGGACCCCTTGTGACTCCCTTTAGTTTCTTAACAAAAATAAACACAACTAGTCAATCAATCAAACACATCCCTCCTTGTGGCTCCCATCATTATTCTCATAATTTGAAAATTAATATCAATGATATTTTAAACCATATCCAAAAATATAATATCCAAAATATCCAAAAATAGTGTGTTGTCCAAAAACTTCAGCAGTCAACTGTTCTCAACAATCAATAAATAAATACACTCAAAAACCATATTTTCCACTTTGGGAGGCAATTTTCCCTTTGTTGTTGTTGTCTCCCTTTGATTTCTCTGAATTGGCCTTAGGCTGTGTGGAACCTTTAGGCCTAATCTCATTGATAACATCAGAGCAATCATCTCTCAAGTGCATATATGATGAAACAGATTTAGCAGAATCACTTGAGGGAGAGGAGGGGGAAACAACAACTTTTCCTTTATCATGTGCATGGTGGGCTTCAATTTTGAGCCTCTTTCTTGCGTGGGAAGACTGTACAGGTTAGTGTGCAGGGGAAAGTTGGGCAATTGGGTTAACCAGTGGGGGAGGAGCAGGTAGAGACAAATTGGGCCAGCCACGATATTGGGAGACTATCGGGTGGACAATCTCTTTCCATCCTTCATTTTCAAAGATTTCAGGTTGTAATGAGACATGAGGGGGAACTGGGATACCAGGGACATGCTAGGGTTGGAAAGGAGGCATTTCTAGCCTAGGTTGGACTACCCCTTGTCTAATCCAATTGAAAAATCCAGCCTTGAAAAGCTGGTTTAACTCTTGTGGATCTGCATCAAAATGTATCGAAAATCTTGGCCTTATAGGGCCTTTGTTCCAATTTCCTCTTCCCATGTTATTTCGTCCATGGCTTCCTCTGCTAAACAAGCTCATTCTTGTGTGCAATGTTTATTAGCAACTAGTTTCTTAAAAAAAACATACATGACATCTCTTTAAATATGAAACAAATTTTGGCTTAGCAACCCATCACACTCATGCAATCCAATACATAAAAATCGTTTAATACTTGTCAATGAGTATGGGGTGAATAAGGGTTCTAGGATATCTGAGGGTTTGTATTGAGCGAAAAATGATAAAATGAAAGGGATTAGATCATGATTACTGCTCAACAAATCATCAAACAAACAATTGTATTATAATAACAAAACATATCAACTGTAACTCATCCCTATGTCATCCTTCAATTTCTATAATACAAAGTTTTGATTTAATTGTAATTTAATTTTAAGAATAGGGCGTGCAAAGTGAATCTAGGAATGTGAGGGGATTCGTAATGTGCAAAAAAGTGAGAGAATGGCAGGGAAGTTAATGGATATTGTTCATAAAAAAGATTAAGTAATCAATAATCATAACTTTGTACTAAAATAAATCCAGAAAATACCAACACCATACCAACAATTACTATGTATCAAACTTTTCGTTGTTCCAACATTTAAATTTCCCAAAACTTCTCAATTCAGAACAATCTATGCAATCATACTCATAATTGAAACAACTTTCATTTCAACAGTCCTGTTAAAAATGTTGATATTTTATTTCTTTGCCTTCCTTTTAAAAAAACACACATCAATACGTTTGACCTCTATCCCATAATGCATCAATATAATAGTAAACATCCATTGTCTACCAATTTACAATCGTTGCCCAATTAAAATATGCACATGTCCCTTTTTTAAATATGAACAGACTTCCAAAATATGCTTGATTACACACAGTCTCCATCATATCAATCAACAAGGTGTTTCCAAGAAACCACAGTCAACATAAAACCCAAGCCTTATCACTATTGATATAACCATTAATAATTTGAGAGAGGATTCAATAATATGTGCACAGTGAACATAACCAAATACACACAGTCACCATTTCCATAATTAGTTATAACCCTAATTGTGCATAGAGAAACCATAGGTGTTTCCAATTTGCAATTAAGACCACATTATAAAAACACAGTGAGTGGAATCATAATGAAAAGAAACAACCCTCGACTTTATATAATTTCTCGTTCCCTATTGTAACTCTTCAACCAATTTAATCATAGAAAGATGGGATATGGACTCGACGAAAAACTCCATAACCACTCCAATGATAAACCAATATTTGACAACCAAGAAGATGCTCGAAAGAGCAAAGACCATTGGATATTAAAATTAGGCTATTGTCAAAAACAAATGCAGTGAGACAATCAAGACTGCAATCATCAATAGCACAGAGAACTGGAGGTCTTCAAAGACTTATCAACCACATGCAAAAATTCCCTTTGAAAAAGACACAACAATAAGCCACGGAGTCTTCTTATTACTCCCATTCTGGGTAATGGAACCAACAATTAGCCACAAAGGAAAACAACGATGAGTAGGGTAGAAAAATCCAGTGCACATAGTGTGTTTTACACTCGCAGAGGAGAGATGAAGTTAACTGAACAATGACAATTATTCAAAGAACACACAGAGATATAACTTCTCAGTCCACTTCCTTAAGAGCCAAACCATTTGACAACAATACCAGTGAGGATGCATAACGCCAAGGTATAACTTATATCACCCCACAACCATACAGTATATATTAATGTTATGGCCACCCTAAGACTAGATCTTGGGATATTTTGGTGAAAGGACAATGAGAATGAGTCCACGACCATGACTCTGGGTTGAAGAAAATACACAAAAACGGAATGGAAATCAGAACGTGATTGGATAGGGTTACAATCATGATTGTGAGGAGAAAATCAGCCATAATACACAGAAACAAATCCTCCACCATTAATACAAAGTGATATACACCACATTCACTTAATATCCACAAATATCCACCATGATTTTAAATCGACAGAGAAACCAATTAAAGCACAATTTATACAAAAACCAATTCCTTTGCTTGCAATCCGAAACAATTACAGTCATCACAGAGAGAAATATCACCTATTTACACAGTTGAAATTCTCAGGAACACACAAATGCAAGCATTAATGAGCCATTTTTTGTTCATACATAGAGAATAATTCATGGATGGACTGAAAAAGAACCATACATGTAACAAAGAGCTTAAAAGGGTGAGTTGGCTGAGCCTTCTTCTTCCCAAGAGCCTGAAATGTAGAGCTTAACCACCAACATACCGAAAATGTAACAAGGAACAATATTAGGGTGATGCTCGATGGGGGGAGTATGGAGTGATGTGCATTTATTGCACATCGCTTCCATCTTCTATCCTATTCAATTCGAAGTACACGACAACAAAACATTCACCAATTCATTAACCATGTATTCAATGCCCAAAAAAATGAAATATGTGATGATATCCCTTGCCTAATGCACCACCCAAACATTTACACGTTAACATTTGCTAAGTTATATTTCATATCATATATTGCAATGTTGTATGTGCCCAAATCCAATCTAATGAAAATCGCATAGCCACTAACCATTCATATAATAGATAGGACTAACATTAAAATCGCTTAACTTTTCCATTTGCATATAACCTTTAACATAGCTCAAACACAATCTCTTGTCCTTTAAAGTTTTTTTTATAGGTTTCCTTTCTTTGTTTTGACTATGTTATCACTAACATATTATGTGTCTAGGTAGTCGATCACAATGGTTAGTGATATGATTAAATCATAGCAACTATCAATACATGCCCATCATAACAAAAAAAAATCTTTGAATCGCAGAAGCATCCCATAAAATGTATCATCCACCTGTTACTATGTCAAAAATGAACCCAAGACTACATTTTCAACCATGAAGGACTGTGTAAGTAGCATCGAAAAAACAACATAAAAATGTGTGATATGTCTATCTTTGAGCCTCTAGTCTACAAGGGGGTCTCACCTAGTAGTATTATATTATTAGCATAGTTTAAATAATAGGTCTTTAGAAATACTTTACGAGCATAATTAATCGTTACGATTTTAATCGTCAACAATTTTGTTCAACAACTCCATATTCATATGGAGTGTGATCAACCTACTCTGTTTTCATGGGTTGTTGACTCTCTAAGTTCACATAACATCCTAGATTTTGAGTTTCCTTTAGAGGAGGTCATCCTGGACAGTATGACTTTCATAGATAGTCCCCATGAATATGGGAATCATCAAGAATCCATCCTCCCTAATTTTCAACCCATGAGAGTTAGCATGACAAGTTTTGATATGAGACGAGGGGCATTTTCTAGGGAATCCAATAGCCCTCCCAGTTTTGACCCTTTTTTGTCTCAGTTATTTTTTATGAAACTTTCCACAGAATTGTTTTCTTCCCATTCCATCAAATATTTGTGTTGCATACCTCCTTTACATCTTGATGACCATCATCAAGGAGCCTCAATAGCTCACGAAAATACTCACAATGAGTATATTTTATTGTAGAAATATGTTACTATGTGGTATGGCCCCGACATGTTAAGTCATACAATGCCAACAATGGCCCATGATTCCATCGATTATGAAAAGGATCCTTGGAAAGAGCCCAAAAATGGGCTATAATTTTCCTAAATCATTAGAATAGGTAGTGCATTGTACATAGGTGTGTGGTGTGAGTGCCTTTTTTTGCATATATCATAACCGAAAAGTACAAAAATAATTTCTTTTTTGAGATTTCACTATGCGTTTTGACCCTGGAATCTAGTTTACATGTGTTGACAGGATTATGGGAACTTTTTTTTATGAAGATGGTGACTTCCACTGAACTTGAGGTACATGTTCCCTAAATTCCATATAGGGATAGGTTTTCCCTACATCCACACTTTTCACTATTTACCATCCATTCTTCTGACACATTCCTTAGGTTCGATCTTGTAAGGTTGCGACATTGCCTACTCCATTTTTGCACGTCATAATCTGCATGGAAGTGCCTAACCTCCTTGGACTCCCTAGTTAGCACCCATATTGTCATTCGGTGCCCATGTTTTGATTTCTCATACGCCTGAGAAACCTCTTGTAGTCCCACCATGAATTGACGTCGAGACTCACCTTTCTCTCTTAATCTATATTATTTCCATATCCCGAGGAAGTCCCCATATTTTTATTTATTAATGATTTCCTATGCATTTTTTTCTTGCATCATACCTCCCTCCAATGTGTTATTGTTTTCCCAAGTCTTGTTTACCGCTATTGCAGTAGCCTTTAACCAACCTCCTCTTTCATTATTTGGCCTCCGTTTTGCATCCACCTACCCATGGAGATAACAACTGCTAAGAGTGGACCTCACTTGCTAATACTAATTGAATTCATTTTTCTTAGGCTAGTTCCATGCTTGGAATAGAGAAGCACGTAGTTAATCCACTCATTCTCTCTAATCGAGTACGCTTTTACCTCTTTTTTGGGCTCATTAAAAAACATGAAAAATACACCAGTATGAGTATAATTTTGACTCTTTTTTGGGATCATTAAAACTAAATGAAAAATACACTACCTAGGATATGTTTTTCTCTCTTTTGTGCTCGTTAAAATATGAAGGAGACACTAGAAACCAAAAACATAAAAAAAAAAGTGGGTTTTTTTTACCATTGGTCTATTCTCAAAATGGCATCATCATTCGAGTCTCCCTTGAGCATGTCACCTATTTTAGTCCTTATCCTACAATTGGGTTTTATCTTTCCTAGGATCCATCTGAGTAATATGAGTCAAAGATACTCCTCTGGCTGGTTACTTTTCTAGTCATCATGGAGAGTGCTTCAATGCCTCCTGTGTTTTGCACTATATTTATTTTCTCTCTTGTGTATTGCTTCCAAATCATCTTTGTGTAATGTTATTTTTTCAAGATAAGTTTAAGCATGAGTCAACCATTTTCTATTTTGTTGACTTTCCAAGTCGTCCATCCATGTTTTAGTTGTACTTGGTGGTAGTCTCTCTTCATATAATCTCTTTGTTAGCACTAAAGGCACAATGTAATCCTAATACCCATCATAATTGTGAATAATAATTGTTTTAAAAGTGTGGAAAATGGGTGTGAAACTCAATTTATGATGTCAATCACAAAAACCTCCATGAAATACACACCAGCAAGCAAGGATTTGAATATCTTCAAATAAGTGTTTAGAGATATAAATGGAAGATATAAGACTTAGAAAGAAAGGTAAAATATGTGTGTTAGGTCACATCAAGTAATTCTGGAACACATATGGAATAAATCTCATTTAATAATAACTTCTTAATAAAAAAGAGAAAACAATTTGATCAACTTGCATAAATTACCAACAATAAATCATTTATTGTAATAAGAAAGCAAGCATCATGATGAATCCTTCATCAACAACTAACACCAAAGTGAGATAAAACATAAATGATAGTAGGAAAGTAATTTATATTTCACTATTAAAGATTCTTAAGTATGGTACATACATCAGGAAACTCTGTTACAGTTTGAGACTAAAAGTAATACCCTCAATGTCTAACCATTCGAACCCCCTATCAAGTTACAATGTCTGTTAAATAACACAATATCCAAAAAACATGTTTACAATTCGCCACCTAACTTCCTCATAGGATTCTATGCCTAAGGAAATCATGGCACTAGGTGTACAACAAGAATGTAAACAAAATACCATTTTCCATGTAGATGTTGGCAATGTTTAGAACAACCATTAACAACTTGATGATGTGGTTTTACTGTAGGCAACTCCTTTAGGTAGGTGGCCTTCTTATGTGCAACTATTCTCCTAAATTCTTATTCGAGATCAAATTGACACCTGTAAATCCATTTCATCTTCAAAATCTTCATAACTCCTAGTTCGTAGCACTTGCACTGCATATTGTCCTAAAACAACCAGTTCGCAGTGCCAATGAGTCCAGGCACTACAAACTTTCTTGTAGGTGTCCGTTTACCTCCAAAAAGTAGTTCAACCTTTAAAATGTGCAGAAGAAGTGGAAAAAACCTTCTAGAGGCTTCTACAAACTTCTCTCAACATGAAGTATCCTTGGAGAAATCATATGAACATGCTAACTTCATCTCAAAACCCAAAATCATTACTTAGGTTATAATTGTATGCAAAAAGTGAACCATGAAAAAAATGATGTTGATGGGAAATAGTGTTATGCATTCATCGTTTCTTGGTACTCCTTCTAGTAGCCACCTTAGCCAATATATCTAGATTATTTTTTTCTACCTGCTGTTTGAAGGGATGCAACTCTACTTTCAATTTCCTGATTTTGACTCAACATTCTCTCCTTTGTTTATATACATTCTTAAGTTTCCTGTGAAGGGGTAGAGACCTATTAGCCATGTATCTTTTTTTCTCAATAGTCTCCTCATATAAGTCTAACATATCCTTCAACTTGATTCATACCTCCAAATTTTCCTTCTTCAATTTGTCATTCTGAGTTCTTACATCCTTAATTTGCCTCTTGAGTCTTTTGAAAGTAGGATTAATTTCACGAGGAGTATTGATATCAATAATATCTATGGGATACTTGGAAGGATGATATTTATCCTTTTTCTAAGCTCAGGCTTCTGCTGCACCATCTTCCATAGGAACATGTTGTTTAGTTGTTGATCTGGTAAAATTTCTTCTAGGTTTGATTGTTTCTACAACAACAGGTGGGGAAAAGATAAGTTTTACCCTTCAAACTGATTTCTTTTCTTGATGATATATCCATAGGCGAAGTTTCTTCCACGGGATAAATTTCTTTGTCAAGAGGTTGCGAGGGACCATATTTAGTTGTTTTATCGGTAATCTGAAAGGATTTATTACTCCTAGTCATCCTCCTTTTTTTGCTTGAATATGAGTGCACAATATTCTCAACAGGGGTAGGTGTTTTTCTTTTGGACTATGGTGTGTGAGTAATATCTGGCTGAAAACCTGATGCAGCTAGGAAAACCTACCAGTAAGTGTTGGTCTTCTTCAACTCTTCCAATACTAGCATATTGATTAAACTAGAGTGAAAAACACTGGTATCCACTTTCTTGGACTTATCCTAGACCCTATTTGACATATTCCCAATACTCCTAAAAATATAAAAGGGAAGGTTCATGGACTCTTTCCCAGTGAAGTGTAGTAGTAATCTAATATGGTATTGATATACCATATTGAACCTTCTTTCACATGGGAAGTACCTTTGAATGACCTTGAGAATCTTGTCAAAATACTTCAGCATGTGACTTCTTGGCACTCCCTTATGTAGTTTGTCTCCTTGATATTCAGGTTTAAAAAGTTCATTGGAGAAAGAAGAGTTCAAAGACATTGATTTAAACCACTTCTCACCACTGTCAGGTATCTCTATGGCTACAGAAATAGATAGTGTAGCAACTTCAAACTCTATCACCCCCACCTTAGTCTTTGTCCCACTGAAGTTGAGTGAAAATTTATTAACTACCTCAGGATGCCCTCTTTGCATTTTCTCACAAACATTCAGGCATCCCACCCTCTGGAAATCTTCCTTGAAAAATGGTTCATAATTGATGAGTTGCATGTCATGTGGTTCAAATATCATAATATATCCCCCTTTTCAAATCTTATTTACTTGTTTATTGTCCATAATGACTATTTTGAAAGCCTCATCTAGCCTCTTAGGACAATTTGTTATGAAATATATAATAAAAACATGAAATTTAGGGCTTTTTGTAGAGCTGGCACAACTTAGGGTTTACTTGAATGAATAATTTAAGCACAACAATAGTGTGAGGATGAATAGGCTACAAGTAGGAAGTGAGAAAAGAGAAACATAAATTTAACAGGATGAAACTGTAGACAAGAAAAAATTGAAGCAACTCTGTGTAAAACAAATGGTTTGCATCGCACTGGTTAAGTTCACAATGTCGGTCTGTAGCACAAGTTGAACTGGTTTTTTATGAAAGGATTGCAAGACTTCCCATGTTTGAGGAGAAGAAATGAGTTTGACATGTTAAAACCTCAGGAATAGATGAATCTCAACTGAGGAGGGCTTAATCTATCAGGAAATAGAGGGTTCCCAGTGCCAGTTTTGTAGTGCACAGTCTACAGCCATAGTTTGCAACACAGAGTTGTAGTGGACATCTTGCAGTGCATAGTTGTAGTGGATAATGTTACTATTTACAAGAGGAAACTGTAAGATGCTCCTTTGGTAAAAAAAAAAATTAAATGGCCAGGGTTTAGGATACCAGTGTTGTGGGTTTTAAGGGTGCAAAAGAGTTGGCAGCACAGAAAACATGTAACATTTTGCAGTGCAGGAAAAATATATAACAGTATCTAGTTCAATCAACCCTAAAAAAAATGCAATCACCAAAGAAGTACCTGGTGTATTTGGAACTTGAGCTGGTGTCTCACGAAATTGACTGGGACTTATTTAGAAGAATCCAATATTCTTTTAACTGCTATAGCCAGTTCGCAGCGCCAAATTTCAAAACTCTTGCAGCGCGCTTCATTCAAACTGTTAGACTTATTCCTTGAAACAATCCCGAAGAACATAATACATAATGCATTGAAAACAATGAGATATCCCCTGACACATTTTCAAAGTACAATGATGAAATATTAGTGAATAAGGTAATTCTTGATATGATGCGAAATTTCAGGTGAGTTTGCAGGAAGTAGATTGGACACTTGAATTGACACTCAAATGGTTGAAAGTGACATAATGGAACCTTTTGTACATACCTTTGAGACTAGACATATGATGATGATAAGTTTAAGACCAAGGATGTGACACATGTTGACCCTTATTTCTTTCACGACAATGAATAATATCATGACACTAAGGCTCTTACAAAGACTAAAACCAAAACTATGCTCATGGAAGAATCAAACATGATTTGTGACATGATATATAACTCAAAACCTGAAAAATAAAACACTATATGAATCAAACATAGAAACTTTAAAATATTTTGACCCCTACACATCCTATGTTCTAACACTCTGAGTGTATGTTTTGTGTCGATTGACGGGGGATAAATTAAGACCCTTGTTCAATGGATCTCTTCCTATTGACTTCAACACATTATCTAGGAGAGGGATCTAGAAACCAACTAGTACCTTGGAGCTTGTAGTCCTCAGTGGCAGGCCTCCTCATGATCAACAATGGGTTTATATCATTGAATATTGATCGGTTGATTATACGAGTGTTTGAAATTATATACTCTATTCACACTCGATAAAATGTACTAGGTACGTTGAGGTCCATATTTCTCATTGGTGGAACCCATCACATCTATTAACAGTATACATCAATGACCAGTAATCATACGGTTTATACCATGCTCGAAATCATCCCATCTATTTGCATGTTGTATATTCATACCATTGGGGTTTAAGACAAATACCTTGGGATTGGGGCCACATCATTCCTTTACATCACCCCTCCCAAGTTTTGATGGATTATATCACTTGTCTATGAGTACTTTGAAGACTCTGGGGGCACTTCCCTTGGTACTTGTTGTCTTTCTGATTTATATATGTTGTTTCATAGATCCACATTGTATTGTATCATGGATATGATCTTATTCATCACATGGATCCACCATGTATTCTTTCTTGGCCATGCTATTTCATTTCATGTCATGGCTCCATAGTGTATTGTTTGGAATTCATGCTTTTATACTCTTCAGAGTCTAAGTATGTCTACCTAGGGGATGTTGTTGGAACATGATATAAGATAAAGCGTGAAGTGGGAAATTTATTAATGATATGATACATGTTTGTATACATTGATGTTGAATCTTGGATTCATATTCTAATACGTCTCTTAGGATCCTGAATACATTTCTCTTTATATTCCTCCAGTCAGGTAACCCTAACAGATTAATTTTCCAACAATCCCTCCTTTAATCTAAAGCAGTGTATATGAGTCCAAGGTTAGAGTTGATATATGAAAGTGGGCAGTTGAAATCTAGAAGTGTGCAACTACTGATGGTTGAATATTCTCTCTAAATTTGGTGGTTTTGGGATGACCACAAACCGAATGATGATGGTGGTTTAAGGAATATGTTTGGAGATGGATATTTTGGGTAAGTCTTGGGAGCTGCAAAGGAGCGGACCACACGAAAATTTAGCAAAAGTGTAGCGCACAAATAATATAGTTAGCGCATGTTCAAGAAGCCAACATGTAAAAGGAAGAAGTTATTTAGGAGTTTTGGGACATTTTGTCCACATTTTAATGGGACAATCCCTAATATAACACTATAAATATGTAATGGGATTTTTGGGTAGAGTGATTATGGAGAGAGAGTGGATTTGGAGTAGTTTTTCATTAAGAAGTTCTTAGTTAGTTGATGAGTATGAGTTGATTTGAATATCATTCAAGAGGTATGTGTGCACTGCAACATAGAACAACTTGGGCAGGTTTGGGTTTTAACTAAAAATTATTGTATGAGCATAGTGCACACCTATTGTAAGAACTGAAGATGAATGAATAATATAAGAAACTAGTTGTTGTGGCATAGCCTAGTTGGGGTGAACCACATTAAATGTTTCTTTTATTACGTTCTTGCTAATATGGTGTGTTGGTTTGTTCTGTTTATTGCACACATATAGTAGATGCTTAATGGATAATAAGAATATGTATCTGATGGTTTCATGCACTCTTTGAATGGTTAAGTAATATGAATTTGTCATATGTTTTTATGTTGTTATGAGTTCATGCACAGGGTACATGATTGAATGTTAAGTAAAAAGTAAGTATGAATGCTTCATATTCCCCCATGATTGTAGAAGCCTATTTCATGTAGTCCCCATAGGTACCTGAGGTGATACTTCACCTTCTTTCGGGTCATGCTGAAAGGGCTAGTATCTTTAGAGTTTTGTTGGTGGATTAATGTTTAACCTCGAGTCTTTCCACTTTGCACCAACAAATGGTTATGTTGTTGGGACCGGGATCTGCGAATGAGAGGAATGTGGAGGCCTACTAAGGAGGAGATCAGACAATGGTTGAACACTAAAGAGATCAAGGTTACAGTAGATCATAATAAGAATCTAAGGATTAGCACAGAAGAATGATTACAAATGTATGTGTTTACATATTTTCATGAAATTTTCTCCATTGAATTCCCAAATATTTTAGCAGAGTGGATCTAGAGATTTGTTCAATAGATTGGAAGATATCGAACTATGGTTCTGAGGAATTGGAATACTAAATTTATTCAACAAGTTAATGAAGTAAGAAATAAGACATCACACATAGTTTATTACTGGTTGGATAGTGCATTGGGAGGTTACATTATTGAATTTTCCATACATTGCACTCAGTGGTACAGTATTGTTGAGAGGGAATTCTTTAAAGGACCATATGGTATATTCTTGAAGTCAATATCTACTTGGGTTAAGATGTTGTTTTGTGAGAAGAGAGTTATGATAATGGAATCTAATTTCTAAGTGTATTCATGCACATAAGGGAACTGGTGGCTAACCAGGGAATGGTCTGAGTGTCACAGAGAAGGAATAAGGAACAAATGGGCTGAGGATGTTGAGAGAAGAAGAGTGTGTGATGAACGAAGAGATTGGAGTATTGCATAGTGGTAAGATATTTAGACTGAATAAGAAGAGGATTGTGGATGAGAGAGAGGGGAAACACAATGAGATCATGGAAAGAGACATTGGTGTAATATTACAGATCGAAGGAAGTCTACACATAAAAGAGGAAAAGATCTGTCATCTTAGATTGGAATCTGCGTTGAACCCACAACTGAGGTAATATTAGATTTTTTGTCAATTGTAGTTAGTGAAGGAAGTAAATATAGTAGTAGAAGAAATCGGAGTAGAAGAAGTAGTACGTCAAGTCATAATTATTTAGTGTTATCAGGAAAGAATACTGCACAGAACATGATTATGGGGGTAGATCTGACCTTAAGGATGCCTCTCTTTCAAGGGGATGATTCAGAAGATCTAGAACAACATTTTTTCATTTGTGACACAATAAGGATTGTGAAGAACATCTAGGACGATGGTATGAATATTCTATAGCTGGGGATGACCTTAAATGATCGTGCATTATTATGGTATATGAAGTATCAGAATACTACACCTACGAGTCAAACTAGAACATTGGTAGAGGTAAGACACGCCTTGTTGAAAGAATTCCAAAAGCCTAAGTCTCATTCACAGTGCATTATAGAGTTGAAGGAGATCAAATAGTTATTAAATGAATCAGTGTGGGACTATGATCAAAGTTTCAAGATACTTAAGGATCAACTGACATTCCATATTCCAGATGAACAACACAAGGATTGGTTTATTGCAATATTATTTCTACATATACACTGCCCTTTGACACATCATATTATTGTGATGTAGTCAAAAGCTCTAGAAATTTATATGAAATTTGAAGTGTTCCCTGTAGGAGAAAATAATGTAGGGATTGCTCAAGTTCAGTCACAACTGGTTGCACTAACTATTCAGTTACAGGAAATTATGAAAGGAAAAGAAAAGCGTGAGAGTTTTGGTGTATCACATGTAGAACAGAGGGTCATCATAAGGATGAATGTCTATATTTTCAATAGTATTTCAATACGGGAGCTCTGAATCCATCAGGGCTATGGTGTGAAATTTTCAAGATGATGGGTCACCATCCTCGTAACTATCCATTGATGCAAAAAAACTAGAGAACTGTTAGGAACTTGTTTTGCAACTTTTGTAAGTTAGTGGGACATGAATAGAAGGATTGTCGCACATTTGAGTTGATGAGAGAGAACATTGAATATGCATATAGAGTACAAGGAGAAGAATCATAAGTGGGAGCTCCACAGTATAATACTCCATGAGGATATAATCAAGGAGGACAAGGAGGTTTCAGAGGAGGCTTTCTAAGAGGAAGAGGACCTATTATATGTTATAACTGTAATAAACTTGGACACTTGGAATGAGACTGTTCGAACCCCTACATGATGTGTACTTATTTCAAAGAACTAGACCATGCAGCGAAGGATTTTCCATAGTTGATCACAAAATGGAAAAAAAAGAGGAACACAAATGTACAGATGATAACAGTTTGAGTCACACGATGAAGAACCTAAGATAGAAAAAATTACACATGGAGGGACAAGAATCAGAGAGGATGTGATGAATCAAGGGAATAGAATCCACTAGTGGGTAAGGAAAGAAATCGATCCTCTTTCATTGTTTGATCTGAGAAAGGAGAAATAGACCTACTAGCAATCAAGAAAAGAATTGGTTGGAGAAGGATAGATAACTTGGGATTTGACTGTGCCACCTTTGTATGATAGACCGTTAGTGTATGATATGCCTCTAGTGTATGACCATTTAAAAGGCAAGGACGTTGAAATATTTCTTAAGAAGTTTTTTAGAATTAATGAAAGATGAATCTACTTTGAGTATTTTGTGCAGAATGATTGATCATTGTGCACAAGAAAAAGAGATACTTGTCACACATAGGGAAGTTAACCAAGTGCACCATAAGAAGAGAATAAATATGGAGTTATAGCTCAATGTGCAGATAGAATATTATGACATGGATAATATTATTTTGGATCTATGTTCTGATGTGAATGCCATCATGAGGTAGACTTGGGAGATGATGGGCTAGTCAAAGTTGATTTGGTCTCCTATCCAATTGAGATTAATGAACCAACATAATATTGTTCCAATTGGAAGGTTGATAGGGATAAGTGTCAATATTGATAGAGTGCGTAGTATAGAAAACTTTGAAGTGATCGAAAGAGTAGGTAGTAGTACACCTTGTCCAACATTCTTGGGACTTGATTGGGAATTTCATAATCATAATATCATTTATCTAAAGAAAATACAAATGGTATTTTAAGTAGAATACTTGAAGGTTACTGCATCATGAGACCCCACTCAAGGAAGACTATTTGTAGAACCAACAAAGAGAAAAGAACTTGATAATATGTATAATATGATTTCATGGATGGAAGATTATGTGAATCCTACAACTAAAGGAGTACTTAGCTGGAGAAGTATTATTTCATGCGTGTCAGACTCACAAGAAGCCTTGGAAAATTGGTAGTAGATATTGCATGAGGTTTCTACAAGGAAATGTGATCGTATTACCTGCGCGTTGCGACGGATTGGAACTAATATATGTGAACCTCCAAGGTATGATGGACTAATTGATGTAGTTTATTTTATAAGAGAATTTTAATTGCAAATATCAAATCAATAGAGATTATTATCTTTATATGTTGCACTGAAAGAAACCCCTGCAAGATGGTGGGCTACACACAAGGATGGAATAAGAGAATGAAAGTATCATGTAGAAGTTTATTGGATTAAGTTTCCTAGCATACCATATTACAAAGTGTACCATGGAATGGAGATTAGTACCTCAACAAGAATGGACACATTTATTTGTACATACTTTGAACACTATTCGGAAGAATTGGTACATAGAAATAGAAGTTCATAGAGGCACAAGATATTGGGAAGAGTTGACCAAGAACTTCAAGGTAATGTTTAGTTTTGAAAATAATAATTCTTTGATTGATTCAACCTTGCAGGTTATCAAGAATAATATTTTTGTGACATAAGACTTGATGTATAGTGCACCTAGAGTTACTGAAATAGTTGAAGAGGCCTTGCACTATTATATTGTTGTTGAATAAGACCAAAAACATGAAGACCCAATGAATTTGTAGATATTAGAGACTGAAGGGGAGCATGTGGCAGAGGGACCATAACTTGAATCTATGGTGTATGACAGGCCTTTGAGAACACAAAAAGTGAACGTTGGTATAGAAGATAAGACTAAAATTGCAAATATAGGAGACTACCAAAGCAATTAGACAGTCGAGAACATTATTGACTTATTGTGCAAATACCAGGATATGTTTCTAACTACATTCTAAGATATGAAAGGGATTGTTGGGGATTTAGGAGAAATGAAGATTCTGCTAAAGCTATATGCAAAACCTTTGAAGTAGATACCATATAGAATGAACCTTATGTATAATAAAAAGGTAAAAGTGGAGATAAACATGATGTTAGAAGTTGGAATTATATAACTTGTTGAAGAATTAGAGTGGATCATCCCAATGGTACTTCAAGACAAGAAGATGGGAGGAATCAAGATATGTGTAGATATGATAAAGTTGAATGATGCTTGTTTACATGACCCATTTCCTACCCCATTTACAAATGAGTGTTGAAGAATGTAGGGGGTCAGGAGGCTTACTCCTTTACGGATGGATTCTCAAGTTACCACCTAATCAAGATTGTGCAAAATGATATATATAATACCACCATTGAGACAAAATGGGGTTGTTATCAGTACACATTTATGTCATTTGGTTTGAGGAATGCACCAACAACATTTTCTAGAGTAGTTGTTGAAACTTTCAAAGAGTTAATTCATAAGTTCTTATAAGTATACTTAGATGACTGGACAATATTCATCCCATTGAAATATCATGTCGAAACTCTATGCTTAATGTTGGATAGGTGTAGGAAGTACCATATCTCATTGAATTGGAAGAAATGCATTTTTTGTGTGCCTTTTGGAATATTTTTGTGTCATGTGGTGTGTAAACAAGGATTGTTAGTTGATCCTGTGAAGATAGTTGTGATTTTTTATTTTCCACCACCAAACTCAGTGTGACAACTGAAATACACATTAGGTCATACATGATACTATATAAATTTCATCAGAGGATATGTGTAGATCACAACCCCTATTGTTACAGAATGTTTCCCCCATGGACTGGTGAAACTTCCCTTGTATTACCAGACCCCTATACCAAGACAAAGACACTACAAGTGGACACTAACATCCCTTTAAACACATTTTAACCAATCATAAAGAGAGAGGGAGAAAGGGCATGACAAACTTTTTTACGAAGTTTGTCCTTATTGCTTCCAACCTATGAGCTTGATCTTAAAACCCCATGGTGCAGATTGGTACATGAAATAGGAAGTAAAGAGGAAAAAATATCTCCTACTCTAGTTGATTATTTAAAAGCAAATTCATCTATGAATATTAAAGCAATAGTAGACAAGCATATGCAAGAATATACAAGATTAAAGGAAATAGTCCAAGTAGATATTGATTGGAAATCCAAAAAGAGATACTTACAAAACACGATTAATGCAACAAAAACCTGTCCAAGATCTCCTCATCCAACCCCTTGCATTAATATAATAATATCAAAATGATTATACTTTGACTGATTACCTCCTTTACTAGATAAAAGGTTTGATTTGCTTAGATCTAGATCCTCCCTCTCCTTGGAAAAAAACTTCAATATATAGGCTTGAGAGGCACAAAAACCATGATAAAATGAAGGATATGGTTGAGTATATGGATCCTTGATTTTTTTATTAGATCCTAAGGTGAATCCATAGATTGGGGGTCGAACATAACCAACCACATCTTGAGAGAGTTGGTACATAGTATAAGGTGGAGGATCCCCATTTTCCCTCAACAAGAATGGCGCTCCCCCATAGTGAGATACATAGCATCATGATGCTCCATTAAAAAGGAAGGGGGAGAATTGATGCTCCCTAAACATGACTAGGGGGGCGCCACCCTTCTAAATTTCTCAAAAAAAGTTGACTTTTTCCAAGAAAAAAGGTGTGTTTTTACCTTGAAATGATGGATTTATTCCTCCAATATGACTTAGGGGTCATGGAAAATTGTTTTAATAGTGTAAAGGGGTGGAGACACCTATCAAATTTAATGTGACATTTGGTAAGGTGCATACAACACTTGCGACAATGCATATGACACTTACCAAGGTGCATATGTCACTTTGTAACACTTGACACACTTAGGGAGAGATACTTAGGTGCGCAATTTTTGTGTGTAACTGATTTCCCCCTAAAGTATGAGGTTATAATATAAATTTATGGCATGACATGTAATTTGAAAATATGATCAAGGAAAACTTGTGTTACTAGGGATGGTGTGAAAGGGTGGGGTAAGGCACAAAAATTAGCATACTTGGAGAGGCGATCAACCAGGACCATGATGACTGACTTGTTTCTAGCTTTAGGAAGGCCTGCTATAAAATCCATGGATATTTCTATCCAAATAGAAGTTGGAATGGGTAGGGGTTGTAGGGTGTCTGGAGACTTTACAGTTTCACCTTTATTACTTTGGCACACCTCACATTCTAGGAAAAAGTGAAGTATATCCTTCTTCATGCCTGGCCATAAAAAATAATGATGGGCATGAGCATATGTTTTTTGAAATACCAAGAGACCCACAATAGTGGATGAGTGCAACTCATTTAAGATCCTTGGCTTGAGTGTTGAATAAGGTGAGAGAACCAGGCGTTCCTTATATCTGAGAATATTGGCCTGCCAAGTGTAGTCGATGGGAGGATTAGGGTCCTCCTGAAGGAGATGTATTAAGTTGGAGGTAGTCAGGTGTGTTATTCAATCTTTAGTACATATTCAATCCAATCAGGGACTGAGAGAGATAAGGAAAAGAGGGAGCCATCCTCGTCATGTTTTCTTGACAATGCATCTACTACTACATTATATTTTCCATTTTTGTATATGATTTCATAATCATAACCAACATTTTGGTCAGCCACTTATTTTGTTCAGGGGAGGATAGTAATTTCTCCAAAAAATATTTCAAATTGTGGTGATCTATTTTGATCTAAAAATGACTTCCCAAGAGATATGGTCTCCATGTGTGCAGCGCATGGAGAATGGGCATCATTTCCTTTTCATGCGTAGATCTTCCTAGATTACAACCACTCAACACTTGTCTAGTAAAGGCCAAAGGTTGACCATATTGTGTGAGCACTATTGGATTAATGAGAGGGGGGGTGAATCAGTAATGAGCAATTATACCAATTATTAATCTATTAAACCACAATGTATATGATTTTACTTATTCAACCATGTTCATCTGTTCATCATCAATATCTTACTGTATCATAAGCATTAACATTCATCAATTCATACTAAACAATAACAAACACATCCACACAATACACAATAGACCAATATTTACATGAAAACCCAATGCAAGAGAAAACCACAGAATGATTTTCTTATATGTCAAGAATTACATTCAAGGAAGAACCAACTTCCAATTATATAGAGACAACTGGAAGGAGGCTTTGGCCCTCTAGTCTCTCAGGCTACAACCTAAGGGAAGCTCCAACTCCCCAATTCTCTGGCTACAACCAAAAGGAGGCTACAACCCCCTATGTTCTCTGGCTACAACTAGAAGGTGGATACAACCACCTATCCTTTCCCCATCCAACCACCCTGAAATATAAATGCCAAATGTAGACAACCTGTCAATGTCATTGAATCAAACACTACCACTATAAACTTGTCGCTATCACTGAATCAACCACTTCCATTGTTAACCTGTCACTATCAACCTGTATCGGTAACTTGTAACAACGTGTACCAAACAACCTGTATCAATAACTTAAACCAACATGTACCATGCATAAACATGTACCTCAACCTATACCATCAACAAGTGCATCAATCATGCACCAAACCTATACAAATAACCTGTCAAAAAAACTTGTCCAAACAACCTATCACAACAACATGTCTCATCAATCTTATCAACCAAATAAGATCTACTCACCAAGATCAATCACCAAGACAACTCTCAACCATATGTACAATATCACCAAGATGTGCATCAACCAATCAAAACAACTTATAAGCATCACCAAGATCAATATGGTCTTCTAATAATATACCAAGACAAGTATGCTACATCATCCATAAATGATGTGTCAACAATACTACTAACAAGTTCCTCCAACCATGTACCAATAATGTATCAACTACACATCAACTATGACTCATCAATATGTACCAACATCATCAAATATACACCTCATGTATGTGCCAAATCATCAACTACTTGTCTCAACCATGTACCCAACATGTACCTCAACCATATACCAAATACATGTACCAATATAACCATCAAAAGTTCTCTAGCAATACATCACACTATCCATAACCAAATACCATAAATCTGTACATCAAACCATGTGCCATAACCTAACTTTTATGTAACCTCAAGGATGTATCATTCATAAGACAATCATATACCAATACCACTAACGAGTGTCTCTCACAATGCACCACAAGATATGTCAATAAATCAAACTAAGTGCACTAACAATATGCTTCAATAGATATGCCTCAAAACCATTCTACAACAAGCCCTAAATTTCCAAGAGGACATCCAACAGATTTACAAGGCAAACCCTCAACCAGATTCATAAGTTCAACACTACACATATGAAAACAATACCTTTTAACTTCTTGTAGCATTCTGTTTCCATGGTTTTGCTGCCATGATTTTTATGTTGCACTTTTTCTGCCACGGTTTTTCTTGCGTGATTTTTTTGTCACACTTTTTCTTCCGCGGCTTTCTACCGCGGTTTTTTTTCCGCAATTTTTCTATCGGACTTTTTCTGCCATGGTTTTTCTGCCGCACTTTTCCTACTACGATTTTTCTGTCGCACCTTTTCTGCGACAGTTTTCCCATTGCACTTTTTCTGCAATAGTTTTTCTGCCGCACTTTTCTCTATCAATAATACCTACCCAAATAACCTTTCACCAAATAGATATTCAATTATATTCAATAGGTGGTAATGGGAGATTATTTCTCTCTTATTTATACTCTCATGCAGTTTCCTCAAGGGGTTACCTTTTAACCAACTTTCCTTCTTTTAGGGATAACCCACTTGTCCACTTATATCTCACTTTGCTACACTTAACTTAACCAATTTACCACAAATAATAAGTTCTCCACTTTTAGTTGCAACTAACTTTATCATTTAATTTTTTTTTTAAACCACTTTGACTTTTCCATAAATAGTAAACTCACCACTTCTTTTTGCAACCACTTTATTATTTAAATAATTTCTCTTTGCAACCACTTTGACTACTTTATTATTTAAATAATTTATGTTTACTCACAACTTATTGTTGCAACTAACTTTTCTATATTTATTCAATGCATAACTTCTTTTCCCTTAACTAACTTCATGTTGCAACCATTTTATTATTTAATTTATTTCTTGGTCAACCACTTTGAGTATTCAATCTTCTCATCACAACTACTTTACCATAATTACCAAACTCACAACTTCTTGTTGCAATTAATTTATTTTTATCTATTTTCTTAATGCAACAAATATACCCATCATTAATTCCTAGTTTCACCCGCTTTGACTAGTCAACTTCTTCTAGGAATTTCTAGAATAATTTGACTTCTTTGACCTTGTAGGGGCTTCTAGATAACTCATGGAATTTCTCCAAATTCACAAGGCCATAAATCTCTAATGGTGAGGAGTTATGTGATGTTCCACATATCACCGAAAATGACATGACATGTATTATCCATATAGAATAGTATTACTTACATATACATTGATCTTCATAACATTATTCCTCAACCAAAATTGGGTTTCTTACCCATACCTCTAGAGATACCAGACATACTCAAGTGCTGACATCAATCTCTAAGAGTTGAAATCAATATACAATATCACTCTCCAAAGGTTGACATCAATGACAACCAATAATCCAAACCAACTATCCATGAATCTAAACCAATTGTCTGATAAGCACGATGCCTCTATTAGTTCCAGAAGCATTTGATTCCACCACAAAGGTTTTTTTTAAGTCAGGAGATATGAGGAACATAGTAGTGCACATGGCCCTCTTTAACTCTGTGAATGATTTCTCAGCCACATGTGTCTAATGAAATGAATTCGTCTTAAGGAGGTCATTGAAGGGCTTAGCAATTTTGCCATAATGGTGGAAAAATTTCTTGTCATATCCTGTGAGACCAAGAAAACTCCTTAGGCTCTTTAATTTCATGGGTCGTGGCCACTCCTGCATACATTGTATATTTATGGGGTCCAATTTTACCCCTTCTCTACTAACAATGTGTCCCAAGTATTCCACTTCGCTGGCTCTAAATGAACATTTGGTGTTTTTGACAAATAATTAGTTCTCCTGTAGTAGGTGAAGGACTTTGTCCACATTAAGAAGTTGGCTATCTAAAGTGTGGTTGTAGATGAGGATGTCATCAAAGAAAAATAAGAAAAACTTTCGAAGGTAAGGATTCAATAATTTATTCATGAGACTTTGGAGGGTGGATGGGGCATTGCAAAGGCGAAAATCATGACCAAGAATTCATAATGTCCTTCATGAGTTATGAAAGAAGTATTTGAAATTTCTTCCTCCTTCATCCAAATCTGGTGATAGCCAAAGTGAAGGTCTAATTTGGTGAATACACAGGCACCTTGAAGTTCATCCAATATATCATAAATGATAGGAATGGGAAAGTTCTATTTGATGTTCATTTTATTCAAAGCACAAAAATCAAGGCACATGCGCCAATTTCCTTCTTTCTTTAAGACCATTTCCACTGGAGAAGAATATGGGCTAGTACTAGGGCATATTACACCCACCGCTAGTAATTCTTGTACCATATTTTCTATTTTATTTTTCTTAGAAAATGGATATTTATAGGGATGTACATTGGGGAGTTGACTGCCCGGAAGGAGAGGAATTCTATGATCATGCACACCCCTAGATGGAGGTAAGGTGGTGGGAATATTAAACACCTTGGAGTGCTTGTCCAAGATGAGTTGTAGGCTAGAAGTAACTACCTAAGAGGTCGGTTTAGTGACTTGGATGGAATTAAATTGAGAATCACACCATGGTGGTATTTCTTCAACAATTTTTCCATCCTATGAGATTTGATGATTCCAGGAGAGTTCGCTTGGAGACCCCAGAGAGTATAGGAGTGAGCATCTTGGGTGGAGCTCATACATAATTATTGATAATCCATTGTGATCAGTCCCAAAGTGTGAAGCCATTCCACTCCTAAGACAATATCACAGTCACCCATGGAAATAGAGAACATGTGGGTTTTGAGATGATAATCACCCATTTGGAGTTTGACATTCTCACAATGGCCCCCACACTTCATATTACCACCATTATCGATGAGGATTTGAAAATTATAAATAGGGAGGAAAAACTAATGGATCTCATCAGCAAGCCGGTGATGGATAAAATTATGGGTGATACCACTATCAATCAACACCACAACCAACTGATGTTTGATGTAGCCCTTGAGCATCAATGTTTGTGGGGACGAAATACCTGAGACTACATGAAGCGATATGACCGATTTACCTGATTCCACCGGTGTGACAACTGGATCTATGGCATGATCACTTGGTTGAACCTTCTCTAGGTCTAGACCCTCATCCGATGGTATGCCATCGTAGGGAGAGGAAATCAATGCATCAATATGGAAGAAATTTTGTTCTCGAAATTTATGCCCTGGTGAATACTTTTCATCACAATAGTAGCAAATTCCTTTCTTGTGATGTTCCTCCATTTTAGTTGGAGAGACATTTTGGACCTTCAAGGTTTTGGTCGATGCAGGGGAATCCCTAGGGTGAGGAAGGGTGGTAAATGGATCCTTTGGGGATGGAACCTGAAGGATGGTCTTTATTTCCCTTGCTAATTGACATGCTTGCAACCAAGTAGTAGGAAGATGCATGCTCACATGAGCCTCGATGGATTACTTTAAGCTGTTGATAAAAAATTCAAGGTAAAATTCATTAGATAAGCCCTCAATGCAGATATCCAATTGTTCAAATGTCATGATGAAGTCTCTGACAGATCCATTTTGGAAAAACTTAGTGATATGATCCAAAACTTGTGATTCCCTATGAAACTGGGCACAAACGTATTTAGTGAACATGTTCCAAGTGAGTAGTCCTAGATAACATTTCTTATGCCATTTCCACCACTACCAACATTCTTGATCCAAGTACCAAACCCCTACATGGAGTTTGGTCTCATCATCTTGAATATCATGAAGGGATAAGTATTTTTCCATTTGACAACCCACGTAGCTAGGATGGAACCATCAAATTTATGCATTTCCACTCTGGGAACCTTATTCCAAGAAGGTGGCGAACCCCAAGTAGAGTGGGATGACTGAATATTCTCATAATGGGAAGACTCAGATTCCTCGATATTGGCCTCAACATTATTACCCCTAAGTATTTTCACCAAATAGTTATATTTCTTGTCAAGGGTGGTTTTGAATTCTTTTTGGAGGGAAGTTGTGACTTCGTGGGGTATGGTGGCAAGGTGTTGTTCTAGTTTGGACACTCGATCCTCCAAGGTTTCTTAGGACTGAGAGCAGGTGGTAGGCATGGTGGAGGTAGAGTGAGGAGTGGTGTCGGGGTGAAAATATGGGCCTAAAGTTGATAGGTACTTGGGTGATCAGGACAAAGAGAGGAATCCAATTGGATAGGTCTCAAATAAAGGCATCCTTGAAAGGGTTGGGCCCACTGGAAAGAAGGCTTAAAATTGAAGGGTACCACTATGATCAGAATGAGGAGAGAAACACAATGGGATAGGTTACAAATAAGGGTGTAGACGGGCCCCAAACATTGTTTTTTCTTTTTTTTTACTCTTGCGGAGTTTTAATGTGAGATGAATAATATTGCGGTGATGAAATGGACAAATGCTTAACATGAAGAAATGTGTAGGAATTTCGCAACCAAAATGCAGGAGACATAGTTGCACGAAAATGTATCTTATCTGTTCTATTTTTTTTCTTTCCCAAGGTTTAGGGTATTCAAGGGTTCTACATACAAGGGTTTACCATGTGCTATATCTCTCTAATATACATGTGGGGTCCAACATTAGTACTCAAACCAATATCTCAGGGAACCAACTAAGGAGGCTATACCATACCCTTAGTTGTACTACCTGACTACCCAGGTACTAGAGAGTATCTTCCCGAGTTTTCTTCTCGGTGACACTATAGTAGTCAAGCGACTGATCGATTTATCTACAAATGGATTCAAGATGCCTAGATTGATCCGTATACAGGTGTTGTCTAATGCATTACCACTCGAAGGGGTACCAACAAGGGTTACAAGGTTGGACAACATATATGCGCTTAAGTACCACTTGTAGTTCATGTGTGTATTATTCCATGAATGTAGGTTTATGCATGGAATGACAAATGTATGTAGATTAAAGATGTCAGAATACGTCTCTATGCTGAAAAAAAAAATTGCCCCATAAGTCTTACCCTGGAAAAAGATGTGATACCATTTGAAATATTCCAGATATAATATAATATGTGGAATAGAAATATTTATCAAGCAATGGCAGAACAACAATGATATATCAAAAGAAATATCATAATAATACCAGAGTAACACTAGAAAAAACACCTTTATTAAAGATAGCAATGTTCACTTGCCTCTTCGAGGGTTAAACCTCCAGCAAAACAAATCTCTATTGCAAAAATATCCAAGAGAAAAATGTCCCATGCCTCCTACTCTTATTTATACTAATTCTACTTTCTAAGGAAACTTCTAGAGGAAGATATTTCTAGAAGCAAAAGTTTCTATCAGGTATTCTTACATTGACTTATTCTACTTTATTTATTAGGCCTTATTAAGTAATGTCAATCTTTATTACATAGAGAACATATCCTACTATCTAATGACCCATGGGAAGGGGTTAGGATTGGATCCTAACAGATGCCACTGCACTTGCAATGAAACACAGATGGAGTATCCCACCCATTTCTCTGACTTCTCCAAAAGGTGGCTGGGAAAATATTGTGCTACCATTATAGTTATCTAGTTGGCATCGTTTGTATCAGGAGACTAGTAGAGCCCCAATTTTGTATATGAACCTCATTTTAAAGTATGTAGCATGATGAT